>QBDW01001270.1:0-35792 GCA_003261595.1 Maconellicoccus hirsutus
TGCTGATTTTTCACTTCGTCTAACCCAGAAGATACCTTTTTTATGTCCGAGTTTCGTAGTTTCCGCAATTTCCGCTCTTTAGAAAATTATCGTCTTTGTGTTGAAACTTTGGTAGATTTTATGGCGAAAATGAGTAATTTCCTGTTCTTAAGATGTGCTTATGATGTCGTGGTAGTGTCTTCGTTTCGACTTATTTACACCTTGAGGAATCGTCACTCGAGATGTAATTTGACGAGATTTTGCGTTTTAGTGGAATGGGATATTTGGGTGAAATTGTGTAATTTTATCGATTTCGGATCATACGAAAATTTGGAGATGACCTGAGTTCAAATTTCTATCGATTTTTTAATGTAATTTTAATAAAAAGTTGTACATTCTTGATTTTTTTACAGAAGAATATGATTTATGCAAAAAAAAAAGAATTTTTGGAATAAATGAATCATTCGTTCATTGAAGATTCGTTTACAATGAGTGATGATCTTGGAATTTGTCACTTTCAAACACAGTAAAATCGTTTCGAGTTATATTTCCTCAAAAATAAACGCAATTTATCGGATTTATTTCGAATGAAAGAGTCAAATCGGTCGCGAACGATTCTATTAAAGACCCTCTGATCAAATATATTTCGTGTTTTTTCTTTTAGACTCGTTCATGTGTAAATGATGCAAACTAGTTCTTGAAAAAATTGAATCGTTCGCGAACGATATTGTGTCGAATACATTTTTATTCAGCTGTCAAACAGTTAGTCATTTGGGAGTAAACGAATCGGTCATTCGTAGACGACTCGTTCAAAAAGATCAAGTCATTCGCGAACGATTCATGCTAAATGATTTGAAAAACGATTTCGTTCATTGATTTATTCTATGTATCAGTGAGTCGTTCGCGAACGATTTAGTTCTATTTGTTAATAAGAAATGCTGTATTGGATGAAGATGAATTTTTATATAGTTATCGAACGATTCGTTCGGTCGGATGAAGTCGTTCGCGAACTATCTATCTAGTTTGATATGATAAGTCTTGAAGGTTTCGCAACAAGATTATCTGAAAAACGATGTTATTCATGAAAGACTCGTTACTTGTAACGGTAAGTCGTTCGCGAACGATTCAAGAAGATTTAATCTTTTATACGCGAACGATTCGCGTTTTTTGTTGATTTTTATATAATATATCTAACAAAATTTTTTAATCGTTTGCGAAGGATTTAGTAAAAAAAAAAGAAATTGTTCACGAATGATTCTTTTGAAAAGTAACATATTTTGTCGGTGAACGATTCACTTTTGTTTGTCAATTTTAAGTGGTTCATTTAATGAATTTTTTCAGTTATTCTCGAATGAATTGATCAAAAGGTTGAAGTTGTTCGCTAACGATTTTTTCAAAAAGTTGAACTTTCGTTCACCAATGACTTACTTTTCCTTTTCATTTTCAAATGATTCATTTATATGACTTTTTTGGTCGTTCGCGAATGATTTTTTCGGATAATGGTTGATCGTTCGTGATCGGTTCGTATTGAGTTTTTTCTTTCTGTTTCAAGTAATATTCGAAAATTGAATCGGTCTTTCGCGAACGAATTGTTTATGTTGAATCCATCATTGACGAACGGATTTATTTTTCGTTCTGAATCGTTGAACCTTAATCGAAATTACTTTGCGGTGGGTCGCAAACGATATAATGGTTTATTCGATCGTAAACGATTCTATTAATGACGCGCCGATTCGTTCTTTCGACTTATTTGTTTTCTGAAAAGGGTTTTTATTTCGTAAAATGAACTTTTCAACTCTATCGCGACCGAAATACTTTGACAAATAATGTATGTTCGACCTGTACAATCCAAATAAACCTCTCGTTTCATCCGGAGTGAAGTATTTGTTGTTTCATCTTATCTCTGTCTCTTCGTCCAGTCGATGGTTATGTTACCATTGACCTTCTGAGGTGAACCCGCGACGCGGCAGCGAGTAACGGCGTTATCGCGACGGAAAAAATCGTCCGTTCGGGAATTTCACCGAAAAGCGGAAATATAATCGCGACAACGATGTTAGAAAGAAACAACGTTGTTGCATTCGAGACGTAGATTGCGGCGGAAAGCAGAGCGCAACGGCGTTGAAATCCATTAAAAAAGGCGTCGATCGGGCGACGCGGCGACGAGGGAAATCCATCGCGCCGCCGGCTATTGTTAATAAAATAACGATCGCATTCCAAATGACCGCGTTTAAAATTATACCAAATAATAAAGAAAAACCGTGTCAGTGCGGAGGGTGCGATAAATATGTAAACAATATAACCGTACAATATTACCGTATATTATATTCGCCGTATAATATGAAAAATCCGCGTCATGTTTCACGTTTCAAAAAACCCCAGTTTAGGAGAACGTAATTAAAATTTTTCCACGGGCGGAGGGTGCGCGGATGCGACGTTAAAATAACCGGATATTATAATTTGGAGTTTTTCTCCGACAATGGTGCTCCTTGGGGTGAGCGAGTGGAGAGGGGTAGGAACAGAAAATACGATTTTTTGAGGCAAAAAAATGAGAAGCGAAATGCTGCGACAGATGGAAATTAGATTTTTTTCGTGGGAATGAAAACGAAGCCGAGAGATGTGTTGGAACACGGAGATGGAGATGTTTAGTCGAGCGAAAATACTACAAAAATACCGAACGTTTTCGCGTTTTTTCCTGCTTTTTTTCGGTGTCAGCTCGCGACGTTTGCGAAATGAGACGATGGTGTTTTTTCAGCCATTTTTTCAAAGCTTTTATCGTTTATTGTTCGCGTGTAAATTGAAAATTGTAATTTTGTTTTGTTTTTGTGTTGCAGGTACGTTGACGAATAAATTACGGCGGAGATTTGCTCGCGTATGAGATAAGATTTGTCGCAGTGTTGCCAACGTACGAGATGTGTTTTGGAGTTGACGAGTGTTTCGTGATTTCACGTGCCTATTTCGTTTTTTTGGTAATGAAAATTTATGAAGTTTAGAATATGATTTTTCACAATAGAAATGACTATTTGTCAGCCGTTTAAGAAAATGAAGAGGAAGAAGGGGGAATTTTGAACTTGCGAATTTTTTCATCATGTTTTCCAATTATAATGGCGTCTTGATTAATATACCAAAACTCCCGGAAATTTTATCATGAAATCTGGAATGGCTCAAAGTCGTGTTGGCAACACTGCACCGAAGTTGTAGTCGCTCCAGCGAACGTATTCGCCTGGTTGGTATGTATACGGCGTAAATTACCCGAGATGAAGTAATCATCGTAACGGTTTGGTATTTTTGCGCGGTTTTTACCGGGCGTCGTTGGCCGTCGCCGACGTCGTCCGTTATTTCTCGCGGAATTGATGCTAATTATACGCGGCGACTTGTAAGACCAACCAGTCTACAATTGTTGACCTTTCTACTCGGTTAAATTATTACGGTGAGTTTTGCGGACGAGTTCGCGAATAATTTCCTCGTGACGTGGTTCACGAAAAGGTTAACGAGGCGAAATTTAAAGACGGTAACGAGGATGAAATGTGCCCTAGACGAGAAGTCGCGTGTAGAGGTGAGACGAGATAGCTAGAGCGTCTTCATATCCGTGGATCGGTTTCCTATTCTATTCATAATTTGGCTCGGCGATATTGAAATAATGAGTCTGCGAAGATCGCGTCACGCTGAGGAGCCGTCTACGGTGTTGGAATTCGTTAACTTTCGATCTCGTTTAATGATTCTTTTTTTCGCTTTTGTTCGTCTCGTCGACGTATCGATTGCGATCGAACGGTTCAAGGTCGCGGGTTAATTTGCCCATCGTCGATGTCTCCGGAAGGCTTAAGCTCCGTATATCGCGTACGTTTCCCGACATACGCGCGACGAGGTGTATCTCGTGTCTGTGGATGACAAAGCGAGAGCGAGGTGGAGTTGAGTGTTTTTCGGACGTTCGTACGTCGCAGCTCTACTCGCGCTTGAGTTCGGAAGTTGAAAGCCATTCGTGTCAATTGACGATGATATATGGGGACCGAGTCGATTGGGAAAATTGCGTCGAATTTGGCGTTTTTTTTTTCCTTCTCCATGTGAACGACAACGGCACGTGGAGTACGATGGCGGACGAGCGTCGCGCGGTCGTATGTTTTCAGCTCGACGTAAATTTTTTTTCATTCGACGGCGTAAAGTTAAAGAACGTGGTTTTCATTTCCATGTTAAAAAGGATCCCGAATGATATATGAGACGTATGCGAACCGAAGGTTAGATAAACTTTGGTAATTTATCGATAACCTTTTCTCCCCCTTTTACGTTTGCGGTACGTGGATGTAATCGTATTGGAATGTCACGGCGATATTCTCGTCGCCTTTATCGCCGTTGGAAACGCGAATTTTCGTGTTTTATCGTTAGTAATACGACGTCGTTTAGGTGTAAGGTTTCGTATCCGCGTGTGTTGAGAATTACGCAAGTACTTTGGTGTATATTCGCACTCGTGTTTGTCACTAGATTTCATCGGTTAGGTCCAATTTCCTCAAAACGAGAAAGATTTTTCGTAATTACAAAGAATTACCGCATATTTACCATAATTACCGAAAGCAAACGGTAAATACCATTAATTACGGTAATAACAGTCATGAAAGTAGTACTTTGTATGATGGCGAGATTCATACATTTTTCGTAATTATCGTAAAAATACCGTATTTACCTCAATTTTACGGTATTTAACGGTAAATATCGTCAATTTGTGGTATTTACCATGAATTTTCCGTTTCTATTGAAATTGACTATTGGATTTCCCTTTATTGAGGCAATTGTAGCTGTGAGTTATGACGGAGAAATTACATATTTTAATGATTTACGTAGGTGTTACCGTAATTACCGATGATTTACCGTGTTGACAAATGAAGAATGATCATTTTTAAGATACGTTGGTATTCAGTGGCCATTTGTAGGGGGAAAAAGTTATATTTCTTCAATTAGACGGATTCTGCTGAAATTACTGACAATTTTTCATAATACAGTAATTGCGGTAATTACCGTAAATCGACATTTTTTTACCAAAGCTAGAATAGACGTTCGTTTTTTTTCTTACATAATTCTCTGGACTGATAATTGCGTCAAAATTCCAACATTCATCAGCATCAACCTTCTCACCGGTAAATTTTGAGTAATTTACCGTAAGTTATCCTTGAATAAGCTCAAATGACAAGAAAAATTTTGTCAGATAACAAATGAAAAAATTGTTCTGAGAAGTCGTTTTAATAAAATGAAGAGTTATTCCAAAGAATTGATGTCAATACCATAAATACCGATATTTACCATCAAGTCTTCGTAATTACGGTAATTTACGGTAATGTTAAATTACTAGTCAGCTAATTGAAAAAATTATCCACTTTTTTTAGCTTTTCATGTTTAGCATAACGTTTTTCACTTTTGATTATTCAGTGTAAATGTGAAGTAATTACGGTAATTACCACTATACGATGGTAATTTCTGGTAAATTTGCGGTAATTACGGTACTTTTGTGGTAATTCGAAGTAATTTTCTATAAACTGTTGATTTCTCCGTATTTTGGGTTTGTAATGATTACGCGGTACTTATGGTAATTTGTGGTAATTTTTTGGTAATTATGGTAATTCTGTAGCAATACGGTAATTTCATGTTGTTTGTTACAAATTTTTGGTAATTGCTATTTACACGTGATAATTTGAAATAAGTATGCAGCATTTATCTCCAAACTCGCATTAATTATGGGTAAACCGCTTCAAATACCCTGCAATTTATGGTAAATACCGGTAAAGCGTTACGAATACGAATAATGAAGAACATCAGTTACCATGTTGGCTCGAAATTTACAAATCGAGTTTGTTTTTCGTGCCTAGTAAATTCATCTCGTGATTTTGCTCTCGGAAAAACGCACACAAATTGTAAGCGAAACCAATACGTTGATATTTTTCGGCACTTTTTTCTCGTTCGGGTATTTTTCTCTCTCTGGAGGAAGAAAAATGATCGCGTCGGGAATTCGCATCGCGATAAAATTTATACGCGGTCGTTTGCGGAGCGTCTTCGTTGTGAAATGGCTGGAGTACGTGTTTGGTGTTGGCCCATGTACGGCACGCGGCAAAGGGACGAAGCGGCTTTAAAAGAGGGAGGATGTACTCGGCGTCGAATGGTCTACGTTGATAAGATACCGCGTGTATACGACGACGTGGAAAAGGTGGAAACGAGGATGAGGAGCGGAAAATGAACGCGAGAGAGAACGATATATGCACGGTCTAGTTGGAAAATACGCGATCGCGTCGTCGGCGTATTTACGACATTGGCAAATGTGCGCCGCGACGATAAAGATATCGTTGCGATGGTATTCTCGATGCCAAAAGTCTTACGTATTCGGGGGCGGGTCCGACTCCGGTGTGACGAGCTCGCGTGGGTGATTTTTTTTAAATTCAAAATACTGTACGTAAAAACCGAGCAACGTTTATCTCGATAATTAGCGACGTGGAACGAAGGTGTTCGAATATAGCGAACCATGTGCGAATATCATTTTCGGAGAATCGCACCGGAAGGGCGGCGAAAAATGAGGCGATTTCGAGGTCTCGGACGTGTTGGTACGTTTGGGGGGGGGGGGAGAAAGACGCCGAAGAAAGTATCGCACATCGAAGTTATCAGGTTTAGCGTCTTCTCGGCCGTCGTCGTGTAGCATATAAATTAGAGAGCGATTCGATTTAATTGACCGAGAGAGTTCGTTGACACGGAGATGGTGCGGAAGAGTAAGACGAAGGATTTAGTTTTTTCCTAGTTTTTTAGTTAAATCGACGCGCGACGCTAAACCGCGAAACTACACCGTTACGTAATTGGTCGCCTCGAAAGTTGGGTATTTGGAAAGTTTGGTTTTTGCACGTTGTTCCGGTGTTTTTAAAAAGCTTTTTAATATATCGCTTCTTCGGTGTGCTTCGTTGCGTCGAAACGGTAACGCGAGTCGGGCCGGCGGCGTAATTCGCGATGGGATTTTCCTGTTTGGTTACGGTATTTGAGCGGAGTGAGGGGAGAGGTGGATTTTGGCGACGTTGCTGAACCTTCTAACGGCTGGTTGTAATGAGAATAAATGCCGTCGAAGGATTTCTAATGCGCTTAATGAGTCCGTAGTGCCTAGGAAGTGTTTTATTCGATCGTAGGCGCGAGTAAATTCATAAAAAACGTTTTCTAGATTCCGATTGGTGCAAATTTTCAAGTGAGGGGAGCGTAGTTCGTGAATAGAGCTGTGAATGGTTGTAATTTTAATCGTTTTTTTTTATGTTTCATTCGATTGGGTATATAATTTAGACGATTTTTTGGGTTCTTAAGGACCCACCTCATATGGAGTATTTTAACGCTTTATTTCATTGGTGAAGAGCTTTAAGCTAAATTTACTCGTGATGAGTGTAATTTAGACAAAAGTCATTGGTATCAAAATTGTAGAAAATTAAATTTCCTACAACTTTTGAAGAACTCTTTTTTTTTTATCATGTACCGTTCGTAAGATATCGCAACCGACAATTCCCTGAATTTTGATTGGTCAAAGCTTTGGATTTGATTTACCCGAGATAGAAGCAACTTACGCCAAAGGTAGTTATTACCAAAGTTGTTTAAAATTGGATTTCCTACAAGCAATGCACGATTTATTTTTTTGTACGGTGCGTTGTTCGCAAAATATACGGAATTTATCATTTTCTGGCCTCTGATTGGTCGAAAATCTATTCATTGGTTGGTTGAAACTTTCAAATGTAATTTACATGCAAATGGTGCAACTTACGAGAAGTTTCTATAATATCAAAGTTGTAAAGAATTAAATTTCCTACAACTTTTTAACGACTCATTTTTTCATTCGATGTGGTGTTGGTAAAATACAACGAATTTATCATTCGCTGAGTTCTGATTGGTTGAAACATCCAGCTGGAATGACTCGTGATTGAAGCAACTTGGAAAAAAATTAATTATAGCAATTTTGTTCGGAATTGAATTTCCTATTCGTTTATGAGGGGCAATCTTGTCGCGTGACCTTTTCAGCGCATTATAGCAATTTTGGTCATTTATTTGATCAATAAATCGCCGTTTATTTCTTACGTAACGAATTTGATTTTGGAAAATTATGAAAACATCCTCACCACAGCCTTGATAAATTGAGAAACTACCGCAATCGAACGTACGTTAAGGTTATCAACTCGTTGGTAAAGCTGTTCTATAAATATCCAAGGACGAGAACATGAAGAAAATTTGAAACCCCAAAAGAAAAGCATTACGAAAAGAAAACCTACCCTTCCTGTAAACATATCATTAAGAACGGAGGAAACATCGATAGGACGGAGGTGGGCAGCGCAGAGGAAAACTACAGCAGCAGCAGGCGACGAGAGTAGAAAATGAAAAATAGTAAATCTTTACAGAACGAGTCCTTGGGAGTCCTATTTGTATTGATTTTCGTCGCCTGCGTATATATACACGAAGTATTCTCGTTTTGGACGTAGTCGACGTCGCCTGTCGACGCGACGGCGGACGCGAGCGTCGAAGAAAATTCCATCGGAAACTTATATATGGTAAACAGCGGAGGAGAAGAGGAAAGACGCGTGAAGTGCGAAATGAAAATTGCCAGACTCTAGAAATGCTAATGTTGGCCGCTTTTATGCATAATGACGTCGTCGTGATTTGCAGATGCGGGGGGTATTTTGAGAGAAAGATAAAACGTACCCTTTGGGGGATGCTAAAACGAGGCGTGATATCTTTGGCGGCCAGATGAAGAGGAATATTTTTCAACATTTGGCTTGACCGGAAATAAACACGGTATTTGCAAAGGCCGTCGGTGGCAGATTTTAAAGCGCGGAATTATCCCCGAAAGAGGGAGTCGCTTTGTAGAATTTATTTCCTTTTTTCGTTCGCTTTAGTGTGCTCGAATATGTAAACGAGATCAGTGTGTGGCGCGTCGTTTTCAAACGTCGACGATTATTTTAACGATATTGGGAATTTCCTCGGTGATTGGAGAGGTTTTTTTAGAGCTTGTTTTTCCCGTTCGAACGATTCATGATGGTCGAAATGCAAAATATGTAGATAGCGTGGAAGTGGATCTTTATCGTTATTTGTCGATTGCCTCACGCAATTGTCTCGTTTTAAGTGGTGCTCTATTTGAAAATTGTCGAAATTTTTCCGTTCAAGTAGTCCCCGATCGGATATAAGATTTGAGAAACGACCGAACGAATTTGCTCATTCTGCGATTGCGTCGGAATTGAAGATTTTGTTTTGTTTGAAGAAAAGAACGAAGTTAATTTTCCTGGTAGTGCTTGTGATTCATCAGAGAATACGAAGAATTCGTTTGGAAGTTGAATTCCATTGAATTTATTTAAATGAATCGTTCGCGAACGATGTATGTCGTGGTTTCGATTCTGATGAAGTATTGTTGAACCATCTGTAGATGTTTTTTAAGTAGATGTCGTTCAATACGGATCATTTTACAAGCCGTTCGCAAACGATTCAGTGGCTCGGTTCGTTGAACTGCTGTCGTTCGGAAACGATTTGCTTACAAGTGAACGATATTTATGAAGTAGTACCAAACGACCGAATCCCACGTGTTCAAGTAATTCAACAACCTTAAAAAAATCGTTGACAAACAATTTTTCGAATCGTTCGCGAACGAAATACACTCAACTTTTAAAAATAATCAATGAATATCTCCAATTTTTTAAAACAAATCGTCGAAAATTCGTAAATAATAGATAAATGGAAGAATCGTTCACAAACGACGTCACCCATTTGAACGAATCGTTCGCGAACGAGTACACCAATACGATAAGGTGTTTTAAAAATGTTTCGTTTTTGTTCATTTTGAATCTGTTTGCATAAAAGCCATCAAGTTTTGGACTAGGCTTCTTTTAATCAACTCGTTCGCGAACGACTTCGGTTCTGTTGTGGGAACGGATCACTTGTAATACTCGAACTATAATTTTATTGGGTTTGATTTCAAACTAGTGAAGCACTTATTATTTGGGATCGACGAATTCGTTCACGAACGAATCGTTCATTTGGATCGATTATCGTTCGCGAATATTGATCAAAAATTTGTTTGGATCATTTTTCATATTTTTATTTTAATTTAGCAAAGTTTACTTTTTTGAAGGTTTAATGAATTCGTTCGCGAACGACTCGTTCGTTTGAACTTGTAGTCGTTTGCGAACGGTAATTGAGAATTTTTTTACTGTTCAACTTTATTTTAAAATGGATATTTTATCATCCTATGAGCTGGACGAAATCGTTCGCGGGTGTCGTTTAAAGATTCGCGAACAACCGAATCATTTGATCAATTGTATCGATTGGCGAAGCACTGACGTCGTTTTTTATGACTTTGAAAAGACGTCATTCCGATTCTATGTGCATAATTTACCAAATTTCTGTCATAAGAGGTGGAGGAAGAGGAAGGTAATGTTCAAAGAGTGACCGCTGAAAAAAAGGGAATTAGAAAAATACCAAAGAACCGCGAGATCAAAATACCATCAAGAGAATCGCGTATGATTTATTCGATGTCGTGCCCTCTTATCTTTCCCTCTTCATCAACGCCACAATTTCGATGTCAATTTCAATTCATAATTTACCCGAGTAATTATGGGAAGCAATTAAGCGAGAGGGGGATGCAAGAGGACCATACATTCGAAGATGGGTTAAATTATGAGCGGAAGTTCCTTTTCGCAATTACGAAATTTTTTCGCGCGTTTATTCATCAATGGATGACGACACATCGCTCGTCGCGTCATTTGTAATCAAAAGGATGTCGAGTCGCGAATCATCTCGACGTCTTTGTCGGCACCTGCTCATCAACCGGATGGAATCCGATGCAACAAAACGAAACGACGATATTTGCGAAATCGAACGTCGGAGTGATCCAGGAAGATGATGTATCGACGACGTCGTCGGCGACGACGCGATTTATCGAAATGGCGTCATCGACGTCGACGCGCGAGTCGCACCCTAACATGGCCCAACCTCGTGTGTACCGCGAACAATACGCGGAGGTTTAACAATGGATCGCGATGCTCGATGAGTTCTAGAAGAAAGAAACGTTTTGGGAAGCGTGGTATACGGAACGAGCTGGTATCGCGCGGGCGAACGTACTCGGAATATTAATCGACGCACCTGCGGATGATGGATATGCTCCCTCCTGCTTTCCTCTGCCGTCGTATTGTTTGGTTAGTAGAAAAAAACTACATCGGAGCCGGTTATGGCGCGATTGCTTTGTCGGACGTGAACACGTATGCGAGTAACAGAAGACGTATGAGTAAGCGTCTTGCGTTACTGCGGCCGGTGCTGCGTCATCGAGATAGCATCGACGCGGGATGGAGTCGTCTGGCGTTAATGATACGGAGATTTTGTTGTTTTGGTCTGCGTGAAAATTCGACCTTTACGAGATTTCGCATAATTGAGCTTACTCGATAGAAACGACCGTCGATGGAATGTGGTCCGGTCGCATCGTAGGATCGCGACACGTGATCGGTATTTTACCACGATGGGTGGAGGTGCTGGTGATGGTTTGCGATAGACCTACAGAGCTTGGTGGAGGTTCTTGGAACATATTGTAGTTTTTGATACGTGCCAAGGCATATAGAAGTTGATACGAATACAGGATGGAATCAGTTGTACAGACCTCGATATACCTGAGATTATCATCGTGGTTCCTACATGTCTCATCCGCTTCTCAGTTACCTTCGTGTGACGCTAAACAAATCTCAATAGGTATCAGATAGGTGCCCGTTCTCGAGAGAAATTTCACATCGGACGGAGTTCCGCAGAAACGAGTATATTTGCCAAATTCTTTCGATAAACCTGAAACCAGTTTATCGCGGTACAATGTAACGACAACGACCGGAACATGAGATGGTGGAGTTGACAGAAAGTGCGATGGGTTTTTTGCGTTACTTTTCGGCGTATCTTCCTCGAGGTCGTATGCAAGATGGTAGGCGTTTTTACGATTCCGCGAAATAGATACAGTCGTAAGGTACCAGAAAATAAAAAGTATTTACGAGTATGAGTCATCGATGTATATGGAAACAAATTACCACAGTTGTCGACCGCCATCGAGGTACTTTCGAGTCGTCGTACAGATGCAACGAATGCATATTGTAACCTCGTTAATCATCGAACTGGTTTCGTGAGGTCGATACATGTGTTTTTGGGCTTTTCGAGTTTTTTCTTTCTTCTTTTGAAGTGAGGAGGTGTTAGGGGGAAGGGATGAAAAGACAGGTGTTGGCGGATGTGGATGAATTTTAATTTAGGGCTTCATTGTTTTGGAAGTGTAGTTTGTTGTGGAGTTCAGTTAGAAAAAATGAGGTGTTTATAAGTGTTGAAAATGTTTCGAAAGGGAAAATTGATTGGAAGTGATACGAGAACTTGACTCAAAATAGGAAGTATTTTTGTAAAAAAAAAATAATAATAAAACAAAGAAAAATGCGTGATAAAAGTAATCAATTTTAAGTTAATTGTAATAATTTTTTTGCATTTCGAAAATCTATTGTTAGTGTGATTATGAACGAAAAACGATGAATGTGTCGAAATGAAGTTTGGGGTAATTTGTTGGAAATTTGAAAGCAAGTAGAGGTTATTTTTTTTTTGAAAGTGACGGAAATTTATTCATTTTTAGCAGTGAAAATTTCTTGAACACGGAAACCACTTTTTTTCAACGTGTTTTAAAAAGCCCTGTGACATTTCTTTTTCAGTTACCTTCTTTGTATTTGAAATTTGAATTTTTCAATTTTTTAGGGGAGGGGAGGAGGAGAGAAGGGTAAATTTTTATGTATTTGTGAATGAATACGAGTAATTTAATTTTTAATACAATTTTTCAATTTTTTTTGTTTTTTTTTTAAATTTTTCCTCTTTTTTTCAAAATTATTTGACCTGTTATGTAAATTATGGAAAAATTGAGCAATTTCCTACGATTTTTGCGTTTAAAAAAAAGGTTCGGTATCGATTAATCTCAATTTTTTCTTTTATTTTTTATTGAAAAACAAATGCAGTTCGATTTAAAATTGTTGTTTTTTACAAATTATTTTTCAATTTACATCATTTACAAGTTTTTTTTCATCAATTGACTGATAGTTTTAAAAAATTGTGTTTCTCGTATTCCTCGATTTTTTTTGTTTTTTTTTTCTAATTTTTAGACATTAACGTTCAAGTTTTAATATTCAACAGTTTCGGTTTCGGTTCTGGTTTTTCCAAAATGGCGGCCAGGTTTTTTCGCCTTGATTTTGATCAAGAAGTCATTAAAATATCGGTTTATTTCATAGAATTTATTCTATTTTTTATCGTTGAAAGAGTTTGTTTTACTAGTCATTTGTTTTGATTTAACGTCGTTTTTCGTTTTTTTAAAAAAATTTGTTTACATTTTTTAGTTTTATTACGCGAATTGAGCATTTTTTCGGAGTTTATTCAGCGAGATAATTCTTAATTTTTTTTTTGGAATTGTTCAAAATTTTTTCAAATTGCACGATTTTGGCTAAAAAAAATGGCAACGCTTTTAAATGTTGAATGTTTTAAATCAATAACAAAAATTTTTTTGATTTCTAAATTTTTATTAAAAATTTTTTCATGATTTTTTATTGCATTTTTATTGTAATATTTTATTAACAAATGCAAAAATTGGGAAAGAATATGTTATTTTGTTTTATTTAAGTGGTATCAGTTTTATTCATTTTTTTGGCAAATTTAATATTTTAAAAACTACTTTAAATTGTTTTCTTGAGAATTAAAATTTTTTTATTTTTTTATTTATAGCAAAATAATCCGCACCGATGAAAATGAATAAATTGAATAAGTTTTTCCTTTTTTTTCTCTCATCTGTGATGTGTTTTTTCGATTACACACTGTTCTAAAATATGCCAATTGCAAATTTCCGAGGAACCACTTTGCGAACCCATCGATAAATTGCGCCATTTAGAAACCCACCGAGAAATCTCATTTATTCGAGCGAACGTACTGTTTTTGAGTTTTTTTGTGCACTTCTGTAACGACGCCGTCACCCGAAGACGTCGCGAAACACTATTTACTCGACGCTGAAACGAAAGGAAAATAAAAATAGGAGAAATGGAACGACGATTAAGCCTCGTTTTTTCATATTCGTCAGGAAAGACGACGACGACACAAATAAAATAGGAGAAAGAATTACACGAATGGATTCCAAATCAAAGTACAAAAGTATAATTCGCGATGTTCCAATATTTACGTATTCTTGTCGAGCGTCGGTCTATTTACAACACGGATATATAATCCATTTGCATAACAGATGTGTACAATGTACGATGTACACTTTCTGTGGAGATGTACAAGGTGCTGGTTGCTGGGCGCTGAACGCAGATGTCACCGCCAGACTTACTGGTTTCGGATACGTTGGTTTTTCAGCGACGGTGAAATGACTCCAAGAAGGACGTCAAACGAGGACGTCGCGTTTGCGGATTCGCGAACGATACCATTTTCGAGGTTTAACACGCGAGTTAATAACCTTTTCGCGTTAGAGATCGTCCTTTTTTGTTAATTTCACGTTGTAACAGGTCGTCACCTATTAATAACGACCTTCCTTGACGTTAATACTTTCACTTTTTTTTCTTTATTCGGCGATTAAGCCGCTTCGATTGGGTATTGTTACGGCAACACCGCCCCGCGCCGCTTTTCCCACGATTATTATATTAAAGCGCCTAATTGGTTTGAAATTCGGTGCGACGTATTACGACGCTGCATCCAAGGCGACCGAAGATTTGACTCCCTCGGGGAAGCTAGGTCTCCCGTGTTCACCTCTCGGTGTATTTTTCCACTGGACACGTGTTCGTTCACCGGAATCGTCACCCGTGTATGTCATCGGCCATTCTCACGAATTCGCGCTTTCGATTTTAACGCTATTTACGCATCATCCGAGGCGTAGCTCTTCGGAAGATGAATCACGCCGCGACGCCAAGTGAGACGACGCAGCAAGGTTGAAACGCTCGATGATTCGATAGCGCGAATTGACACATTTCCACGTACCGACGCATCCGACGTCGCAACGTGTTTTTCACGTCAACATGCACCAAACCTATCGGAAAATTACTGTTTTATAGCCATGAAACTTCATCGAGCCGAGTTCCCCGTGTCGTTGTTATCGTTACGGAAACGTTACGATAAAAATATCCCAATAGATGAGCTGAAATTACCACGCAGTGAATGTTTGACCGATAAAAGACTCGAGTTCATTACAGAACGTAAAATATTCACCAAAAAAATGAAAAATTTTAGTTATATCTCGAAAATTGACGTAATTCATCTCCGAAAGTGTAATTGTTATTACCATAGGCACGTATGCAATTAAGAAAGGTAATTACTTACACAATATTAAATTGTAATACCGTGTTGTACGACGATATTCAATTTGTCTGCAGGATTCAACCTTGTTTTCGAGTAAATGTATTGGAAATTATTGTAAAAATAAGATTCGTTGCGTAATTGTCGTTAAATTACAGTAATTTACGAGTAATCACTGTAAATACCCATAAATTACGGTAATTTACGAGTAATTACTGTAATTACCAATAAATTACGGTAATTTACAAGTAGTCACTAATTATCCGTAAATTACAGTAATTTACGAGTAATCACTGTAGTTACCAATAAATTACGGTAATTTACAAGTATTTACTGTAATTATCTGTAAATTACGGTAATTTACGAGTAACCACTGTAGTTACCAATAAATTACGGTAATTTACGAGTAATTACTGTAATTACCAATAGATTACGGTAATTTACAAGTAGTCACTAATTATCCGTAAATTACGGTAGTTCACTAATTACTGTAATTACCAATAAATTACGGTAATTTACAAGTAATTTCTGTAATTACCAATAAATTACAGTAATTTACGAGTAATCACTGTAGTTATCAATAAATTACGGTAATTTACAAGTATTTACTGTAATTATCTGTAAATTACTGTAATTTAGTAATCACAATAATTACCCATAAATTACGGTAATTTATTAGTAATTATGGTAATAACGTGGTAATATCAGTATTTACCTCGTTATTGTGGTAATTACTTGAGAATTATAGAAATTTCTGTTATTATCGGAAAATATGACGATTTGGTATATACTTTTTAAGATGCTGTAAGTATGGTAAATTACCGGTAATTTTGGGTAATAGTGGTATTAACGGGTAAATATGGTATGTAAGGGAATGAAAGGAATATTTACGAACAATTTTCCTTACGTATTGTTTTTATGTGATGTTTTACCGTTGTAATTTACTGGTAATTACCATCGTAATCTGGTAATTAGGGTAAATTACTTGTGATTTGAGGTATTAACGATATTATCTGGTAATTATAATAATTTTTGGGTAATTAACGGAAGGTTTACGATGAAAAAATTTCATACGTGTCGTTTCTGTATAATATTTTACCGTCGTAATTTACCGGTAATTACCTTCGTGACATGGGAATTGTGGTAAATTACGGGTAATTTCGGGTAATAACGGTATCAACGTGTGAATACGATAATTTTTAAGGCAATCGTTTGTGGACACCGTGTTGAAATTGAATTGCGTAGAGTTTTCTGGTAATTTACGTATCGATTACCGAAATACGTTGATCTAGTATCGATCGCCTGCGAAAAATTTTATAATAGCGATGACTTCGGCCGCGTCACCGTGATATTTTGGAGTGATTCCCACGTCGCGACCTAAATTCGCGAAACTTACCGCACCGTTAGATGGAATAACATTTAACAACGATCGTCGGCGTTCTTCCTCCAACAACCTTCGATCGGTCGCGGTATATCTGCAATCGGTACCTCGATTATCGAACTTGTTAATTATCATCGAACGGAAATTCCGTTGAAATCGTCATCGTGTGGAACATTAATCGTGATTTTTCTCTTTCTGGAAATTTATAATTTAATCGATGTGGAACGCGTGTTTCGTTCGCGGAAAATGGGTCGATAATGTGAATCGTCGAATTGTTATCGTTTTTTAACGTGGTTCGTGCGCCTCGAAATCGAACGTGATTTCGTTCAAATCTGGTCGGAATGTTGGTTTAAATGGTTTTTTTTTATATCTTCGAAAGAGCCGAGGCCGCCGAGATGACTGAATTTTTTTAAATCGTCGAGAATTTCTGGTTATGAAATTTTCTACTAAAGAGGTATTCTCGCCCGCGGTTCGGATGTTTAAAAGGGTACGAGAGCTAAGAGAGGCGAAAAAGGGTACAATCGTGTAGTAAATTTGTCAAGAATTCGAAATACGCCTCGTCGTCCCTCCCGATAGACGCATTTTTCGCGTTACTTTATGAATATTCAACGAAAGCTTGAATTTTTCGCGTTTTTTATCCGATCGTGATGGATTGGCCGTATATAAAGAGTTGTTTTTTGAGATATTTTTAAAAATTTAACGAAATTTACGCGGGTATTTGTGGTTATGCAAATGGGCGCGGATATTATCCGAAAATAGTTAATGTGATTGTCGTACGGTCAAGGTCGAATCGTGTATTGTTTTGTATGTCTTATGCACGCGAGTAAATTAGATATGTCGAAAGTGTATTACATCGTTATCACCCCTCTCCCCTTACCTACGTTGATCAGATTTAAAGCTTCCTTGATCCAGTTTTAGATACGGATGGCGATTTGCTCTTTATTTCATTAATCGATGGGAATTCGTGTAGGAATTTCAATAAGTGTTTGCTAAAGACGGTATTTCCGTTGTTACTCGTAATTACTGTAATAGTCGTACATGAAGTGGTTACCAGTATTTCGTAAATTGTCGTAATTTACACTTTTATTTTAGTAATTTCAGTTTCCAGTAGTTATTGATTTTTTTCCGTTTGTATTATTGCACGTTTGGTAACCACCCCTTGGCTATTTTCATTACGGTAATTACAATACTAACCCATAGTTTTGCTGCAGTATTGCAAATACGGTAATTACCAGTAATTACGGTGATGAAACAGAAAATTACGGATCATTGTTCTAATTTACAAAATTGCGGTAATTACCGTATTTACTGTTTTTTCATCATTTTTACCGAAATTAAGGCCCATGTAACCAATTACCGGTAATTACTGTCGTATTACCGTAATTATGGTAATTTTGAGAGATTATTGCCATGTCACCGTATTACAGTAATGAAACAGAAAATTACGAATGATCATTATCCAAATTTACAAAATTGCGGTAATTACCGTATTTATTGTTTTTTCATAATTTTTACCGATATTAAGGTCCATGTATATATTTACCGGTAATTACTGTCGTATTACCGTAATTATGGTAAATTTGAGAGATTATTACCATGTCACCGTATTACGGTTATGAAACAGAAAATTACGAATGATCATTGTTCAAATTTACAAAATTACGGTAATTACCGTATTTACTGTTTTTTCATCATTTTTACCGAAATTAAGGCCCATGTAACCAATTACCGGTAATTACTGTCGTATTACCGTAATTATGGTAATTTTGAGAGATTATTGCCATGTCACCGTATTACAGTAATGAAACAGAAAATTACGAATGATCATTATCCAAATTTACAAAATTGCGGTAATTACCGTATTTATTGTTTTTTCATAATTTTTACCGATATTAAGGTCCATGTATATATTTACCGGTAATTACTGTCGTATTACCGTAATTATGGTAAATTTGAGAGATTATTACCATGTCACCGTATTACGGTTATGAAACAGAAAATTACGAATGATCATTGTTCAAATTTACAAAATTACGGTAATTACCGTATTTATTGTTTTTTCATAATTTTAACCGATATTAAGGTCCATGTATATAGTTACCGGTAATTACTGTCGTATTACCGTAATTATGGTAATTTTGAGAGATTATTGTCATGTCGTCGTAATTACGGTAATAGTGAAAAATTACAGTTTGGTTTACGTAATTACGATGAATTATTATTTACTCGGTGGTTTTGATGTATTATGGTAAATACAGTAATTACTGTATTTACTGTGATTATGACAGTATCACGGGGGTTGAAATAATTATCAATAGTCATCATTATTTTCGTGTGATAACATTAATTACGACATTCTTTCGTTGAGACTTTGTTAATATTGTAATTACCGTATATATTCGTAATTACTATCACCCTCACAATCTTACGGTAATGACGTTTTTTTTGATAGATTTTTATAATTGCGGTAATTACTGGTAATTTTTGAAAAATGAAAATTATTACGGCAATTCCTCGCCTATATGATCATTATGGTAATTACGGGTAATTTCTATCGTGTTATGGTATTTACCACGTTGAAGGGTAATTTTTGATGAATTAGCGTTACCGCGTTGCTTACTCAGTTTTCACAGTAATTACGGGTAATTTTCGTCATATTACCATGTTTACATTACTTGACCGTAATTTTTGGTAAATTATTATGATTGGAATATTGGGTGGTAATTTTTAACGAATTTGAATAATTACGGTATTTACTGATGTTTACCGTTGTTGTACTACCTTTTGTATCGTAATTTCAACGAATTGCTCGTCGAGTGTGAGTAATCGAGGAAAATCACCGGTTAATTTCGTGTTTTCCTCTTCGGACATGGTATTGATATTGCATAAAAACGTCCCAGCTTCGAAACGCTATAGCAAATCGTTTCGATTACTTTTTGAGGAAGCAAATGACTCCGCATTATGCTCGGATACCGAATCGGAGGCTAGATCACGATCGTGCTCGATGGTCAAATGTTGCACGTGTTCTTCGGAGATTTTACCATCGTCATCGTTGTTTCGTTTATCAGTGTTTTTTCTCTTTCCATCGCATCCAGGAATTCCTTAATAAGAAATCGATAACGATGACAAGCGGCGGCGACGTTATGTAAAATTACGCGAGAAATTTCGTCGTCAATGTACACATACACACGTGGATACCTGAGAAGTCATGTCGAAGATAAGATAACGGCACGATTGTCGAAGTATGTAAATATACACGAAACTCGGGTTACGTCATAAGTGACGGGGTCCGGGCTCGCGACGCGTATGTTCGTATCTCCCGCGAGGATGGTATTTTCGAGTATCATAGACGCGCGCGAACTGTCGTCGTCGCTTCGCGTCTTCGAGGCAATTAGGAAAATTCATCTCGAGGTTTTCGTAGCAGCGTCGAGGAAGTGGGAAGGGTTGTCTTAATTGAAAAACTCGAACACGTAACGAAGGCGTAGGCTCGGTTCTTTTCTGGTATATTGGCGTGGATTCGAAAAACTTGCACAATTTCCTGATTAAGGCGCGAAGGCGAGAGCGGTACGATGCCTCGAGGAGGACCGGCTTCCTCGTTGCGACGCCGTGGCCAGCCTAAAGATCGAGAGTTGGCGCGAGCCGCCGCCCAAATGACGGATCTCGCGAGGTTACATGTGTAGATTATCGAACGTGTGTAAAATCCAACCTCGATTCGGAGTTGATATTATGGATTCCATCGGACTCCGGACTCCGGCGTGTCGCGAACCCGCTTACGAAACCGGTTCGAAGATGCGTGTAAAACTCCGTAACCTTGGGAGCGGCGAGTCTTCGAGGACCCGTGTATAGAGTTTCTCGACAAGGTAAACCTCGTCCGATGTGGAAACGAAGTCCGCCTCGGTTTCTAGTTTTCGCCTGCCATAGAACACACCGTATGTATAGAGAAATCATGTCGGGGTTTGGGTGCGTGTGTGTGTGTGTGTTTATGTGAAATACACGCGCGTCGACCTATTTTTAACCCGATCGTATGCGAGTTACGTACACACTCTGGAATGGAGTCGATATTCGAGTCTTTGGCGAGACTCGCCAGATGTATGATTTCCTGGAATCGTAAAAATAGAAAATATCTGTTTTACAGCGTTCGTCTAGAATGTGGTCTCGCGAAGTTGGCGTTTTTTTTTGCGTTGTTCATCCCGGGGAAATTTTCCACTCGTGTTGAACCTGGGTGAGATTTAATTACGTTTCAAATCGGACGAAAGGAGCGCGATAATTGCAACTCGTGGAGTTGTCAAGTATTTACCAAGTGTTTTCTAATTATTTCGGTACGCCGGAGATCGTGCCGATTCGTTGGCGTGCGCTGAAGACGTAAAGAAAATTAGACTAGGAAAAGTCCCGGGAGGAGGGGAAATAAAAGGCGTCGTAGTTAATGAATCGATTTTCCCGGAGTAACGTGCCTCGGATTCGGTTTCGTCGTGAAATCGGTATTTTTCCTAGCAAGATATATCGTTTGTGAGGAATTTACTCCTGGAAGGTGTGTATTTCACGTGATTACCGGTAAATTACCGTAATTACGTGATATTAACCATTATGTTGCGGTAATTACGGTAATTACGACGATGAAAAGTAATAACGTGACTTTTGAACGGGTAGAAATTTCGTGTGAAGATTGATCAAATGGAAGAAATTCGAGTAATTTTTGAATTACCGGTAAATTACCGTAATTGTGTGGTATTTACTGAGACTTACGATCATGATGATTATGAAAGATGATTATGTGATATGAAATGAAATGAAGTTTTTTGTAAAAATTAATTATAGAAAAGAAATTCGTGGCATTTTCCTATTAATTATAGTAATTACTTTGCATTTACTGGTAATTTACGGTAATTACGGTAACATATGCACGTTTCCGAAAGATTTCTTCTTTTTTCTCGGACGAATTTTTATCTAATATTCTTATCATTTTTGTTAAATGAATTTTCAGAAATGTTGTTAAATATTGGTCGCGAACGATTCGATACATCGTGAAATGAATCATGCGCAAATAATCCGCGAATATTTTTTTTATGAAGAAGGTCAATGCTAATGCAGAAAATATGTTTCCTTATTTTGAAAATGTTTTCGAGGAAGCGTTCGCGAACGGTTGAATGCATATAAACCGAATCATTCGCGAACGAACTACGAATCGTTTTCCTGCAAAAGGTTTGTGCCTAAATGTCGAAAAGTTTTGTCAAACGTTCGCGAATGATTCACTTTTAAATGTATCGAATCGTTCACGAACGTCTGCTTAAATTTTTTGACATAATATTTTTTAGTGGTGAAATATCGATGAAAATTGGAAGTCGTTCGCGAATGATTCACTTCCAAATGTATTGAATCGTTTACGAACGTCTCAAATTTTTCGACATAATGTTTTTTAATGGTAAAATATCGATAAAAATTGGAAGTCGTTCGCGAATGATTCACTTCCAAATGTACTGAATCGTTTACGAACGTCTCAAATTTTTCGACATAATGTTTTTTAATGGTGAAATATCGATGGAAATTGGAAGTCGTTCGCGAATGATTCACTTCCAAATGTATTGAGTCGTTCACGAACGTCTGCTCAAATTTTTCGCCATTATGTTTTTTAATGGTGAAATGTCGATGAACATTGGAAGTCGTTCGCGAATGATTCATTTACGTGATGTATGGTCATTTGGTGAAAGATTCGTTCATAAATATTAGGTTCTTTTTTTACCAGATTTTCATGTGTTGACTTTCAAGGTTCACTTTTACATGATGAACGACATTTCCCCGGACTCGAATCATTTCATGGTTCGTTCGCGAGCGTTTTCTTTAGTCTGGATTGCACGTTCGTAATGATCTTGTCCAAAGGTGATTCACGGTGTACAGTTTCAGTGCTGATTCGTGCTTTATGAATTATGTTATTAAATGAAATCGTCTACGGTTTTCGTTCGTTTATTCGTTTTAAATAAGATATTAATTTTTGAAACGTAAAAGCGAAAAAATCGAAGTCTTCATTGTCCGCCGTCCGCATCTCCTCAACCGACATTATACCAAGTATTTGACCCAAATCGAGACTTAATTACGAATTACGTTTCGCGTAAGGAAAAAAAAAATTACAAATCTTCGAATTTCGACACGATGAGATGGAAAAATAGAGGAAAAAAATATCTAAAACCTTCAAAAGTACGATACGAAGGAGGGGACGGAATACCAAATGAAAAGAAACCCTCGGGGGAAGTATCGTTTGAAAGGTGTGGGAAAATTTTCACAACGCGAAGGATTATTTTACGTATCGTTTCGCAATTTCGTGGCAGATTAAAAATGAAAAGTGATAATATACGTTTCGGTTACGACAACCACGAAGCGATGGTGAAAAAGCGAAGGCGAAATTTGGAATGGAAAGAACTCGGTCGAAAGTTACCCTCGGTTTTGGGCGTCATAACGAATGCGTTTCACGTTAGGTGACGATACGAAAGTCGAATTCGAAATCGCGGAATACGTGATAAGGAAGAACCAGAGAGGAAGAAGCTTATTAAGGAAGTGGATCTGGAAACGCTCGAGATGAACTTACTTGTCGGAAAGTACGACGAATTGCGTAAACCCCCGGTCGATCGAATTGAGGAAACGGTCTAAAAATGAAGGACGTCGCGGGTCGCGAATCGGTTTCGTATTCGGATTTTCTCGGGCGTCGGGCTGCTGTCCATTGCCTCAGGTGTAGCTTTAATGTAACGAACGTGCCCCAAACGAACGATTCGTGGCACGTAATCGCAATCATCGTCGTGATGTCCAAATACGGAGGTCGCGTGTTTCAACACGTCGACTGTTTGGACACCGTAAATGTGGCATTGTTCGGCCGGACTTTGCGAACTGTGGTCACGAGCGTCGCTAGGGCTGCTGACGTTGTAATGGAGCTTGGTTCGTGAGCACGATAGAAGGATACGAGGGGTGAGGATCACTCGAGCAGTGTACTCCGACGGACGTATCGTTTCAGGTAGCAGAGGATTTATATGTACGCGGAGTATAGAACGAGGGGGGCAGGAGAACAATGAACTTTCACGCGAGACCTTACTTTCACGACATACGTCGAATCGACTCGGTACTCGATCGGTGGCGAAGCGTGGAATTGATACTTGGACGCGCTGGAGTTTCACGATTTCAGAACTTGGAAGGGATCAACAATGAGCATGATCAGGGCCCCCGTGAGTTTTTTGAAATCCTGAAGTTTCGTTAATTAGCAGGACCGTGTTTACATACCGGAAACGAGGCCTTAGTCGGAAGTACGCGGAAGCTGCGAAGTCGGTATGTGGTAGATGAGCGAGACGAGATGAGTATTGTGATAGGTCGCGCTGGAGTTTAGCAAATGAAACTTTTCTCGTTGCTGGAGAACTCGACTAGTTGATTTCACTACCGGTTTTTATTCTCAAACGTGTTTTTTTTTCAAACGTTTTTTTCGATAAATCACCCGAAAAGTTGAGGGCATGATCGATAACCTGTGAAGGAAATTTTACGATTTTACGATTTCTATTTAGTTTACGATGTATTAATGGTATTTTTTTGCTTCTGTTGCAGCCGGACACGAACATAACCATTCGCACGGGCATAATCAAACGCATGTTCATTGAATTGACCAATCAAATTGCAAGATGAGATTTTCGATGTTTTTCCATATTTTTTTTTATTCGTTGCGAAGCATTTACTGTTCCTAAATATATGTATTTTTTTCATTATTTTTGTGTGTGTGTAAAGAAATTTATTAAAGACGTAATTTTGTGGTATTTATCGATTTTATTCAAACTAGAATTTTTCTCGATATGGAAATTCGATAACATCGAATTGAAGTTTTGGAAATGGAGATCTTCATCCTGGAAATGATGATAATGCAATCCAATCATCAACAAGCAAATTAAATTAATCGACGAGTCGAGCATCCGAGATGATTAATTAAAAATGAGAAAAAAAATCAAAATGATCGTTTAATTTACAATTAATTAATTCAACATCTTCGAAATGACCATACAAGTGAGTAGCTAAATATAC
This sequence comes from Maconellicoccus hirsutus, assembly GCA_003261595.1. Lineage (NCBI taxonomy): Eukaryota > Metazoa > Arthropoda > Insecta > Hemiptera > Pseudococcidae > Maconellicoccus > Maconellicoccus hirsutus. The sequence goes on from QBDW01001270.1 coordinate 24,710, forward strand.
CAACGAGAATTTGATCTTGCGACAGAATAATTAAAAATTGAAAAAAATTGAAGTCAAATCTAAAATATCAGGGACAAAATCACCATTTAATCAACGTGAGGTAGTGTTTGAGGTGTTGTTTTTGATTAATTTAACTACGCTGATGAATACGAAAGCGATTTTTGTTTAAAAAACGCTGATCCTGAAAAAGCGCGCATCTTGGATTAAAACAATGTGTTTTTTCTGAAAAAACGAGAAGTAAACGCGCTAAATGAACGTCATTTTCGTGTTCAGCGACCTCGATATAGTCATATTGGATACCTTTCGTGTAGATGTAGCTTCAATGGGGAGGAAAAACGACGAAAAACAGTTTTCGAAAATATTGCATGTATTTGCTCCTTCATTTTGCCATGATAGGCAACTTATGCAACACCTGTTTTTCAACTCAAAACGCTTCGAAAACACCAGTTTCATTAGGAGAATAGAAGATATTAGAAGGTCTCTAACTCCTAATACTTAGTACTTGCTCCTTCATTTTGCCATGATAGGCAACCCATACAACACCTGTTTTTCAACTCAAAACGCTCCGAAAACACCAGTTTCACTAGGAGAATAGAAGATATTAGAAGGTCTCTAACTCCTAATACTTGGTCACGCGACGTAGTTCGATGTAATTCCGGTAGATGGCGTTACCAATATCGAAGTATGTCGTTTCTATTTTGCGTTTAAAACGACCAGTTGTATTAGGAGAATATAAGATATTAGGCGGTCTCTAACTCGTGATACTGGATCACACAACGTAGTTCAACAAAGCAACGATAGATGGAGCAACAGATATGGAATTGTAATTAATATATTATAATTCAATTTTTCTTGGGCTACAGAAGGGCTATTAAGGCATGTGAAGTGTCGAATTATAGGTTTTCAACCTCGCCGAATCGTTTGGCGTAATTAGTTTTGCGCTATAACCATTACGCGCCGAGAAAAGGTCATATTTTTTTTTAAAAAACGTTCGTTTTACAAAATTTGGATACTTACGTGACTCTGGTAACATCTATTCGTGTTCAATATGCTTGAATTAATTGCTACAATTCGCATAGGTCAACTGGACGACTACTTTTGGCTAAAACCAACGCGTATGGTTGCAAATCGTAAGCTTTTCTACAAAAGTAATCTATTTTTCAATACTAATAAGTGGTTAGGTTCTCGACGCTCGAAAATAGCTTTTATTCTAAAGAGTGAAATGAATATGTGCATAAAACTTATTGAAAAATCTCGTTACTCTTAAAATTTTGAATACGTCTACTGAGAGCCACTAAATTTTCCAGGAGGTTTTTAAACCCTCGTCATTTACCACAAAATATATTTACTCGCTTGAATGGAATTTGTTCCAGAAAGAATAAAGAATTTTCATCTCGTATGTTCGTTGTTATCGCATTCGTTCGTCAAATATCATTTTTGCAATTCTGAATATTCGCGACGATGGCTTTCTATGTTACACAGCGTTACGGTGTTTCTAGTTGTTCATATGATGACAAAAAATGCGCAACCATACCATCACGAGTTCCCAAATTCGTACGATTTGCGTGTAACGAGTGAAAACGAACAAGTTTGTATCACAAGCGTGGGTAATTACGTACTTGAAAAAACAAAGCGACGATTTAAAGAAACAATTCTGAAACAAATACACATCGATGAACAATAATGCATAATTTATTTACGAACGAACGATTTGCTGATTCAATGTTATAATTTATCGTAGAAGTATGGTTTTCCATTATTACGAATCCTTTTAGTGAGTACTTCAACACCGGTATCAGTAACCAATAAAGTTTCTTCGAACTGCGCAGATAGCAAACCATCCACGGTGACAGCGGTCCATTTATCAGGCCACGTATCGTCGCGCCAATTACCTAAAACGGAAGGATCTCGTAAATGACGAAAATAGATATTTAAAAATAAATAAAAACGTTACCTTGATTGATCATAGGTTCTATGGTGAAACAATGGCCAGGTTTCATAATACCGACGACTTTATTCTCTAGATAAAAAAATAAAAATAGTTATAAATCGAAATAATGTTCCAAATACGCAATAAATTAATTACTAACTCGCGTAATGAGGAACACTAGGAGCTGTGTGAAATAATTTATGAATACCGTGCCCGCAATAACTCCTCACAACGGAAAAACCTTTCGACTGAGCATATTTCTGTATCACATTACCAATTTCACGATATTTCTCGCCCGGTTGCACTAGAAAAGACCATAAAATTAATAGATACGTTCCTTCAATCATCAGCAGCTCGAATCGAAACACGTACCAGCTTCTATTGCTTTTTGCAAACACTCGTGTGTTGTTTGGACTAATTTCTTGCCTACATCGCTGACATTACCGATTAAAAACGTTTCGTTAAGATCTCCGTGATATTCACGATGGTAAACGGTGATATCAACTGAAGAAAAAAAAACGTCAGAAAACTCGAAGAATCATCTCACACTGTTTCTCTTACCGTTACAAATATCACCATCAGCCAACGGTCTCATGTCGGGTATACCATGACAAATGACTTCATTTACGGACGTACAACACGATTTTGGGAATTGGTAATAATTCAACGGGGACGGATAACATTCCCTATCGATGCACGCTTCATGTACAACTCTATCGATTTCTTCGGTAGTAACGTTCACATCGATCATATTAGATACTTCTTCCAATACTTCGCGTCCTAACTAATAAACACGTTTTATAAATACATGATTTACGGGATTCTTACAATTTTAAATCATTCGTACCTTACACGCGACACGCATTCCTTCAATTTCTTCATCAGAGAGTACTTTTATTTGAGAAGATAACTTAGCTTTCTGTTCTAGTAACGGGACACCTTTGGGATCTTCGGCGTAATCCGGTCTCGGTATACGTTCAGGTACGATTCTCTTCATTGTTTGAGGAAACGGACGTAATTTCCCTACAAAATCCGGCATGTTAACCTCATCCAATATAATTGAAATAATTTCAAACTCACCAGTGAATTGATAATACGGCCATGGATTATAGGTGAGATAATCCGAATTTTTCTCGGTTTCCGCATTTTCTGAAGCACAGAGCAAATTCGATTAAATGAAAAATACAAAACTAATAAATATCAACAATTTACCTATGAGTTTATGAATCAATTTATGCGTTTTCCAGCTTCCTTTGAAACATGCCTAAGTAAAAAAAAGGTATACATCCGTAAAAAGCATATCTACTGATGATAAAAATCATTAGAAATCTTACTTGAGAGCAAAAATACGAATTTTGAATCCCGAGTTTAACACAAGTTGGGCATTGAAGTTTGGCAGGTAGATTGCATTCCGCTGTCTCGCATGTCCGCGAAGATACCGCTGTATCCGCCATGGTACGAGTATATTAAAAGGTAAAACTGAAAGACTAAGAATAAATTAACTCTAAATTCTCCATTTACGCCAAAAATCCCCGGCGATGTCTCACTAAAAGAAAGAAATTAGTAAATTTCACGTTTCATGATAACTCTCAGTAGAAGTCACAGATTCAAAATCACAGACGAAAAATAATTGATTGTAATATATTTCAGCAGCGCTACTAACGGTGAAGTATGAAAACACTTTTCCATTTTCAGTAGCGATCCTAGCGTCAAAAAGTGTATTTAGTTGTTATCACTTATTTTATCAAATTCAAATAATTTTCCGCAACAAGTTTCTAAAACTTGAACTTTAAAATTTTATAATAAATTATATTCTAAAGAAATGTATTTTTAATTAGTTTTCCCTGAAAATATTATAATAGTTACCATGAGCGCAGATAATTCCATTATAGTTATATCCGAAAATGGCGATTCTACCAAGAAACAAATCAAAACAGAAGATTTGTTCCATGTACGTATTCCTATCGCTTTCCAGTCATTTACTATCAATATCATAGATCAATAATGACGGCAATTTAACAAAATACGTACGATTTACAGCTAGACGAAGTCAATTGGATGGTAAACGTTACCCCGATGTCTGATTCACATCGAGACAGCATTGAATCCAGGGCGATACTTCAGTTGAAAGCTACCGACCAGAATAGTCGAAGTTCTACTACGATAATGGATCTAAAGTTACCCGAATTGACGAAATTCTACGAAACACTTGAAAAAATTCAGGATAAACTAGATAATCTAGTTGAAGTTGAAAGTACCCCCAAATGAGATTCGAAATATGATTATCAACTCCAACGTCAAATGGTCGTAATGGGATGAAAAATCCTGGTTTTGTATTTTACGTAATTGTTAACTTTTATTGTAAATATTCTACTCTCTTTTTAATGTTTATAAATATAGCTATTGCAACTGTAGACTTTTACTCCTACTTCTAATAACATTCACGTTTTGTATGCGTTATCAATAACGAAACCGCGACATTACGTCCTTAGTTTTCATCCACGTCTCAATGGTTCTCACGTTTTCGTGATGTAGTAGTATTCTTTCAATTTTACGTGTTTTTAAAATTCTGCAAGATTTTGCGAATAATTACCAATGGAATGAGTTTTCAGATTTACGTCGAAACTCCAGAAATAAGACCTCAAAATATTCGAGTAAATATTGTTTTAGATTCGAACGTAAGTACGTATTTACAGGTTTTTCTCGTTATTTAGATAAATGATAAATATGTTTATTTTACAGCCCTTTCATAATATCACCAATATTTAATCACAACGAACAAAAACACCGATAGAAACAAACAATACATTTCCCCTAGATTCGAAAACTCACCGCCATTCAACTACATCATACATAACGGCGCAAATTTAGTTGAAGCTTCCATACACACAGGTATGGACTTTAAACGAGCGCGTTTACGTAGATTATCTCCGTTAAATGTGGCTGCTTTCAAAAGCAACGTAGAAATAGCTCGTATTTTGATGCGAAGCGGCGCAAAAATAAATGAAAAACACGACTCTCTCCTACACAATGCAGTCAGATACGGACACGAAGAAATGGTGAAATTTCTATCCACATGAACGCGTCGATACGGGAAATGGGAATTCACCGATAAAGATCATTACCCTCCATTATTAGCATGTGCTGCTCAAGGCGGTAGCATAGAAATAGCGGAAATTCTCTTCCGCCAAGTAGCTGACGTGAATGCGACTGATAAAAGGCAACGTACTCCTTTGCATTTTACTTTCGTATGGGATCGAGTAGAGATGTTCGAATTATTTCTACGTAAAGGAGCTAACATCAATACCGGAAATAGAATCGGACATGCTTTACTTTTAGATAACGGAAGAAAGTCAACAGCAATGCGTAAATATTTGGTGAATCATATAGCAAAACTAGAAGCTTTCGGTGGATACTTTAGTAAACCAAATTTACACATTGAAGAACAGCTCATCAATGGAACTAAACCGTGTTATAACACTGACATATCCAATACTTATAACGTCGTTTAACAAAAATGTAACGAAGAAATTACGAAACAAAAAGAAAAATGAAACTTTATATAATTTCTTAGTATCGAGATCAACGCAACCCATCGAATTAACCAACATGTATGAATCAAATGAAAACTTATGCAGTAATTTAAACAAAATACACCAATATTGAATGGAAACCCAGAAAATACACAAAAAAAATTCAAAGTATTCGTTCTGTACCGTAAAGCATCAGTTTACATACAAGTCCGCAACACAGCGTGACATTTTCACGCGATATTGATATTCGTCAGAAGACGTCATTTGATGTCACATGCCACTCGCAACCATGCTACGTCACCATAACAATGACCTGTCATCATATCATGTCACTCCTGACCATGACGCGTCACCATAACAGTGATTTGTCATCTATGTCGTAGCATAGTGACGTGAAAAAATTATATTTTTTGTTAAACATAAGTATACTTACGACGCATAACACGTTTTGCAGGGAAAAATAGTCACCTGACTTGTCATCACATCATCACCACGCCTATTACTATGCCAATGTCATGACATGTTACCATGACATGTCGATGACATGTCATCAACACATGATTATATGCCACTCGCATATCATCACCATGCCCAAGACCATGACAACGTCATGGCATATTACCATAGTAAATCATAACATGAATACATGATTATGAAATATCACTATGACGTGTCATTCGACATGAGAATATCAAGAATCACTCATGAGCATGACACGCTATGACAATGGCTCCTGTCATGTCATCATATATATCACTCGTGATCATGACATGTCACCATAACAATAACGTGTCATCTACGAATTGCTATGATAACATGAAAATATCAATATCGCTCCTTATCATCACACGTCATTAACCTGGCAAAATGTCATTCATGATCATGATATGTCACTATAACAATGACCTGTCATCTGTAACATGTTATCGTGACATGAAAATATTAAAATCATCACTCATGAGTATGACACGTTGCCATGAAAACATATCACTTATGAATGATCATGATATATCACCATAATACTGACGTGTCATCTACGAATTGTAATGATAACATGAGAATATCGAGAATCACTCATGAGCATGACACGCTATGACAATGGCTCCTGTCATGTCATCATATATATCACTCGTGATCATGACATGTCACCATAACAATAACGTGTCATCTACGAATTGCTATGATAACATGAAAATATCAATATCGCTCCTTATCATGACACGTCGTTAACCTGGCAAAATGTCATTCATGATCATGATATGTCACTATAACAATGACCTGTCATCTGTAACATGTTATCGTGACATGAAAATATTAAAATCATCACTCATGAGTATGACACGTTGCCATGAAAACATATCACTTATGAATGATCATGATATATCACCATAATAATGACGTGTCATCTACGAATTGTAATGATAACATGAGAATATCGAGAATCACTCGTGAGCATGACACGTTGCCATGACAATGGCTCGTGTCATGTCATCATATATCATTCGTGATCATGACATGTCACCATAACAGTGACGTGTCATCTACGAATTGCTATGATAACATAAAAATATCAATATCGCTCCTTATCATGACACGTCGTTAACCTGGCAAAATGTCATTCATGATCATGATATGTCACTATAACAATGACCTGTCATCTGTAACATGTTATCGTGACATGAAAATATTAAAATCATCACTCATGAGTATGACACGTTGCCATGAAAACATATCACTTATGAATGATCATGATATATCACCATAATAATGACGTATCATCCACGAATTGCAATGATAACATGAGAATATCAAGAATCACTCGTGAGCATGACACGTTGCCATGACAAAAGCTCGTGTCATGTCATCATATATATCACTCGTGATCATGACATGTCACCATAATAATGACGTATCATCCACGAATTGCAATGATAACATGAGAATATCAAGAATCACTCGTGAGCATGACACGTTGCCATGACAAAAGCTCGTGTCATGTCATCATATATATCACTCGTGATCATGACATGTCACCATAATAATGACGTATCATCCACGAATTGCAATGATAACATGAGAATATCAAGAATCACTCGTGAGCATGACACGTTGCCATGACAAAAGCTCGTGTCATGTCATCATATATATCACTCGTGATCATGACATGTCACCATAATAATGACGTATCATCCACGAATTGCAATGATAACATGAGAATATCAAGAATCACTCGTGAGCATGACACGTTGCCATGACAAAAGCTCGTGTCATGTCATCATATATATCACTCGTGATCATGACATGTCACCATAATAATGACTTGTCGTCTATGATATCGATTACCATCACAACCACTCGTGACGATTTTCGATTTTATGTGCCACAGTCAAGACATAAAAATGTCAAAAACATCAATAAGCTTGGGTCGAATGGAAACCTTGAACTTTGACCTCAAAACGAGAACCATCATAATTTTAGGTTAATGAAAATTGCGAAAAAATTTTTTCGCTTCACATTGATTCTTGTAGGTTTACTTTACAACAATATTATTTCAAATATTTTCATCTCAAGTTGCCCCAATTCTCACAAAGACGCCCCAACTAAGTTATTTATGGCGAAATTTGACAAAATAATAAAAAATAGTTCATACAAAGTCCTCCTCATTCCACTTGCAACAATTTCTCTTCCAAATATCTACATGTCTCGAATCACCCCAAGTCTCACAAAAACGCCCCACTTGTAGAATTTCGTCAACAATGCTGACAATACATGTAGTAAAATTACGGCGAAATGTAAAACGTTACAAAAAAATGTTTATTACAAAAAAAGTTCCTAGTTCAATTTCCAATACTTTTATTTCAAACATTTTCATCTCAAGAGCCCCCATCGTACGAAAACGCCTCAACAGCGTAATACTCCACTACCCGTCTCCACCAGTTCCATGAAGAATATCACCTCCACAGATGAAACCCTTTTAGTCGTCGTTTCGAAAGGAAGAAAAAATAAGAAACATGTATTTTCGATACAAATAACAAGATACCCTGGAAACACGCGTAACGCAGAAATACAAACACAAAAAATGCATTACAATTACAACATTCACTACACCTGCGGAAAACCCACCGCAGACGCTATACGTACTCTTACATAAATACGATTAAAAATTGGAAAAATTTACAAATTGTGACTAGAACACGATACGCAAGATTATGTTGAACAACGAACTATAACAATCACCGACGAGGGGTGCTCATCGATCTAAAAAAAATTCCAAAACTTCGAACTCCTCCATCAGGCCATCACCGACATTCCGACATGGTACAGATTCATATACCACGATCACCATTACTCTCAGTCTTTCAGGACAAATTGCACGCACAGCATGAAAACGAATCCACATACAGAGGCAATCAATCTCATCAACCCGCTTGTATTATAATCACCGAATTGTTTCCGGAATACTTCGAAGAACACGATATAGAGCAACGTACCGGTGGCAATGGCTTGAAGCACGACCGAGGCGAACTTGAGCGTATCGCTATATTGCGAATTCTCGGTCATAATCAATCCGATGAATATACCTAATGGTGAGGTCAGCGCGAAAGATATGATATAACCATATGCTAGAACTTTCTTCACGTGCGCCGTCAGCAATTGAATGCCGATAAACGCGGCTAATACTACTTTATGGCAAGACACCGCCGCCAGCATATACCACACCATCTTAGCCTCGCTTTCCAAGCCGACGGCCAATCCTTCGAAGATCTCGTGCACGCTGAGCGCCATCACCGTCAGGAAACTGTTCACCGAGGGTTTGTGCAAATCCGGTAAATGCGAATGAGATCCGTGATCCGTCGAGGGCCCCTCGACATGATGACAATTACCGTTCGCGCAAGCGTGATAATTCTTCGAGCATTCGTTGCCGAAGCATTTATGCTCGGCGCATGTCTCCACGTGCAAAGGTATATCGCATTTCACCGCCGTCTTCGCCGGAGCCGGAGTCGAATCCGTTCGTAACAAAAAGCTATGCACGGTTTCTTCGACGAAAAACATCATGAAAAATCCGATACACATGATTAGCTCCGGATACGAGAATACGTACTCTTTGATGATATTCTCCTTCTCCAGATCATTAACGCTATCGCGAATCTCCGGCAATAGGTGCAAAAATACCGTGCAAATTAACACGCCGCCGCCGAAATTCAAAAAGAAAGACATCACTTTGTCGAACCTCGATGGTTTGTCGTTTTTCGCTCGAAACACGTCGTTTAACTTGATCGGCAAGAAGCCCGCTATCGTTGATGCTACCACGAGGAAAATTATCGCTGATGTTTTCGCGACCACTATGTCGTCCGCGAGCCCGCTAGACGCGACGTCTGTCGCGTTAGCGACCGTGGCACTATCGGTGTTGTTCGGGACCGCGGGCATCATTCACATATCCAATTCAACGATAGAACTGAAACATTTATAAAATCCGGCTCGCTTTAGTAACGCATTTATTAATTTAAATTTAACCGAGCGAATAAATACGATCACGTATGGTTTACCAAAGTATTTATTATCTGATATCGTGCCCCGATTAACGATTCGTATTAACGAAAAAAATCATATCGATAAGATATCGAACGCCGTTTATACGTTCAAAATTTCCAATAATGTAGTAACAATAGTCCTGTCTTTCTTGCGATAAGATTTTAAACACTCTCAAAGCAAACGTCCAACGTCTGAGAAATTAACTACAAAAGATCTTATTTCTTCATTCGTTTAATTGTTCCCTCAAATACATAAACAAACACGAATCAATAATTTGAATACCTCAGATAATTACGATAAACAACGATAACACGATAAACCTTCTTTCAATAGCATCAAAGTTGTTTCCCACGAAAGCTCAAGTCAGCGATTCCTCTTTAATCGACCAGCATTTATCCCTTCTGTAGTATACTCCATTACAGCCATCTTTCATCCTCCCAGTTTACCGGAGTCTGATCACACCCGAAATTCGAAATTATTTTTTACAATAATCATAAATCGCAATTTTTCAAAATACACATTATACAGTAACAATAAATTGATAAGAGCAAATTTGATTTTTCATCGAAGAGAAAAATGTCCAATTCAACGTTGTTCAAGTTACTGCTGCCATTTTAACTGCGAATTCGAAAAAAAGTGATTTATTTTCTGAGAAGGGGAGGGGGCATCACTTCGTATAGCAAACTGGAAATGTTGAATAAAACGTTTGAATTCATTACTTGAAAAACAATCTTTAGTCCAGCAAAGTGGTGGAGTCTAAGCACAAAAAAAGAAGTCCACTCGATCGAGCCATTAAAAGCAATTTTATCGTTCTGTACACTAAAACGAAGATTTTAAGCGACAGCGCCTAATGAGGATCCACCCCCCATATTTGAAATGCCAAACCGCCCCACCTATTGATTTTAGAAAAGGAAACGTTTCGTCAAAATTGTTCCTTGATGTCTCCTCTATACTTTTAGTTATTACAAAAATTCCATTTGGAGCAATCCCCTCCCCTCAAATTTGAGAAAACGTTCTTTCGAAAAAAGAGGAAATCTGATTTTCTCACATTTTTACGAGAAACATCAAAGATACATCAAAATTTGTA
>QBDW01001271.1:0-27607 GCA_003261595.1 Maconellicoccus hirsutus
TCGATACAATTTCTCGCCAGATGGGCATGCTATCCAGCTTACCGTACGTTTTGGAAACCCTCTTCGCCATCAGTTTCGGCCATTTCACCGATTACCTCCTTCGCAGGCGCATCTTATCTCGAACAAACACCCGGAAATTCGCCACCTGTTTTAGTAAGTTCGCATAGCGACCTCGCATCCGCCAAAACTCCGCTTTTTCGTAAATTTCCTCGATTCAACTCCACGCAGATTCCATTATCGCCGGATCTCTGTTCGCTTTATTGGTCTTCGGAGAGTGCAACAGCGTCTATATCATCACGTTATTGGCATCGGCCGTAATGCTGAACGGAGCCAGTCTATCCGGAACCAGTCCGAACGTCATCGATCTGAGTCCAAATTTCAGCGGTAAGTGAAATACCCTTGCCCTCACTCTCGTCACGCCCCAAAACTCATTATTGACCCGAATTTCATCGTCGTTTCAGCCGTCCTACACGGTACCCAAGGCTTCGTAACATCTTGCACCGGTTACCTGTCTCCGCTTTTGATAGCGCTGCTCACCGGTAAAAACGTAAGTCCTCGAATACATTTCTCCCATCTCGAAACGTTCCCTTTGCTGGTTTAATCGTAAAATACGCGCTTTTACAGAGAGGCATCAAAGAATGGAACGTCGTCTTCCTGGTAACCGGCGCCATCAACGTCGTGCCCGGCGTATTATTCATGATTTTCAGCCAATCCGAAGTACAGCCTTGGAACTACGCCGGACAAATCGACCAGAAATCCGAGGAGAAGCCGTTGAAAAATACCACCGCAAATGGCGACAAGATGATTTTAGAGTAACCCCCGGCTCCCCGTTATTTTTCATTATTGCCATATATGTGATCTCATTAGACTGATTTTGTATATTATCAATCGCTCTTATTGACGCGTTACGAGGTCGATTTTCCAACGAATTCATTAAGTACTTTTTATATAATCTAGTCCATCGCGTACGCCATCTTCTTGGAAACCGTCGACTTCGTGAAATAAACACAAATTAAAAGAAATAAAAGGAAATCGTGGTACGTGGCCGTAGTTAGTTTTGTTTATATTCCACGCCGCGATTAATTCAAGAAAAAAATTCATCTTTCCTGTGCATTCCATAGAATTAACGTTTTTTAAACAAGTTTTTAAGACTGGTTCATAGCAGTCGCTCATACGAATGTAAATGTCCATCAAAACACCCATTATCGAATGGAATTTGTATGTATATTTTAAAACCCTGTAACGATAATAATCGAAAATAAACGTCTCACGTTATATTCATTTTTCAAGCTTCAGAAATGCTCATTCGTGCGATAAGATAGTAAAATTACCGCATTTTAGTGGGCGCGTAGCTGGATCAGAATTTTCGAGGGGAAGTGGAATTTTAGAGAGTATTTTATTGCGTAAAGGCCGCAACCGGGTAAGCAGGCTGATTCGGCCTTTTTGTTAAAAAAATTGTAATCAATGTGGTACCTAGGTACTGTTGAGACACGTTCATGGCCAAAATTTCAGACCCCTACCGCCACCTCTTTTGGAGAAAAAAATTCCCAACTGAAAAACAGACAGGAATTATTTTTCAAAAACGATAAGAGGGGGGATTTCCAGCGCTACGACACAGTGGAACATGCAGATGACCGCGCGCCCACTTTAATTCATTACTTTTCACCATGACGCAGGTGAGTGGAAATTTTGAAAAAATATTTATATCATTTGGGGGTCAAAAGGGCACCTACCACCGAAGTTTCAAAATTTTCACTCAACGGGGCCGTAGTTAAATAAAAAAAAAAAACAAGTCGAGAAACGTATTCTAGCTGGTGTAAAATGATGGGAGGGGGGTCAATTGTTGTGTATAGACCATACATAAAGGTCTACAATTCCTATCTGTTTTTCAGGAATTTTTTCTCAATAAGGGGTGGGGGTAGGGGTCTGAAATTTTGGCCATGAACGCATCTCAACAGTACCTAACTACCACATTAACTTCAATTTTTTTGAACAAAAAGGTCGAATGGGCCTGCTTACTCGGTTACGTCCTTTGAAAAAAAATCCTCCTTTATTTATTTTGGAGAATTATTCCTCCCCGGTCTCCCCTTTACATGCTTAAGTGCAAAGTGTACCTACGCGCATAACTCAATATACGCTCATGACATCATTGGAAAAAACTCACGAAAATTAGGATAGTAATTAATTATTCATTTTGCGATTAAATATTCATAATTTCTTTTCAATTCTTTGATCGTCATCGCGATCACAAAGCAACAAATTTCTTCAAAATTCAAATATCTAGGATTATTTCACCACTTGAGTTTTACGACGACTTCAGTTTCAAAATTCAAATTGCACAAACACGCAACGCGATATGAAGTTTTCTAACAAAATCACTACCATATGACTTATGAGGTAATCCACCACCAATGTTACCACCACCATTAATGAATAAATTATCAAAAAAACTCACCGAACGATGATTTCTTCGTTAGCAGTTACGCCGACACGAACAACGCGAAACGGAAAATCCGAAACTTCGTACAAGTTCAGAAGTGCAATGTGCTGCCTACGACATTTACATCGATCTTTCTCATTCTCGACAAAGCACTCATCGCCGTCATTCGATCACCTCGCGACATCAAAAAAGTGGTAGAGCACACGTATCCCTAAAATACGCATCCTTTATTTCCGTCACTTTGGTGCAAATTCAAAATTTCACAAAAATTCTCTCCCTCAAAAACACCTCCAAATAATTACAACGCTGGATTACCAAACATACGTACGTCGCACCCCTCGTCACACAAAGTTCACACGATCACCGAATCATGACTATTTTCTCAGACACTCCGCACCTCCTTAATTCAAACTACTCCCGATAAATCGCCATTAAACAACGCAAATATAACTCGAGCAGCACCATCGCCTGAATCATCGCGTCGCGAAATCAACAAATCAAAACACCGATTACGATTTCGAACGGTAAAACCTGAAATCAAAACGAAACATTATTAGAATCATAGATTCATAAGCTGCGAAACTCCACGCTGAAATTATTTCAATGAAAAATAGCGGCCCTTTCTCAACTAATCATTATCGAGTAAAAAACTCCCAATAATAGATCGAGAATTACGTCGGGTCATTTCTCCGATTCGTTGATAAAATTCAAGAATTCACAAGCTCACCTTTTCAATTACTCGCGCAAAGATAACAACAATGTATCGCATTGCAACGTTCTAAAACGAATCACGTAACCTTTGTTACTATCACATTTCCAACACATTCGAACACGAACTAGAAAACCAACCTCTTTGAAATCATTAGTTATTGCGACGCGAAAAATAACGTATCCTCGTCGCATACGAGTTCGTCTCGAAACCTGGCGATCGTTCATACTAATTACGCGAGTCTTTGATCGTTCATTACCTTCCATCATGGACGATATTGGAAACCCACAGGAATTATTTCCCATGCTGCCCAACCCCGACGAAAGGCACGCCGCAAATAGAGGCACGTATGTTATTTATTCATTGAAATATTCCAAAATAATAATTTTTTCATTCATCTTCGCAGAGCAGAACGCTCGCATCCAAGAACCAGCAAGCAGACGTTATCGGTGCCTTGCCTTCATCATATGCTGTTTAATACTCGTCATTTCTTTCGCTCCGTCGGCGATTGTACTTGTGAAAACCAAGGTTAAGAAAAACGGCGTCACCCGTGATCGAGGTTCAGCGAACAATGATCAAGATACCGTAATAACCGAAGGTGAGTCCTCCATCGAGGTGATTCTCCCGTTCGCGTACATCGTTCGACAAACGACCAGCCGCACCAACCACCAGCCATCACTATCCCGATATTAAGACCACATCACTTAATTTTCCGACGGTATCGCAGCACACAGTCAAACTACACGATAATTCGTGTGCACCAATATTTTAATTTTACAACTAACCCGCAACCCCGACTAATTCTTTTCACGTGATTTGCAGCCGAAATGCAAAGCCTTATGGATTACAACGAGACGCTGATTTACAAAGGACCACCAAGAGAGGTAAACCTTGTTTCACGCATCGAATTCAATTCCAACCATTCTAACGCATTTTCAATTCCAGTTACTATGGCCGTCCGACGCATTCACCGCAGAAGAGGAACCGCACGAAGAAGAAATCAAAATAGCCGACCACACTAACGACGTAACATTCGTAAGTACAAGCACAATCCATGTCCAAGTGCTTTCTCAACCGGTAACCTCACGTAAACCATATTAAATCTCTTTGTATCTCCGGCGTTCCAACAGTACCACCGAATTCTCGAAAAAATACCAAAATCATTTCGCGCCAATTACGGACTAGGCAGAGTTTACGAATCGTACGCCTACGTCAACAATAGAACGTTATCGAAGGCGCATCTTAGAAACGCGTCGTTTTACTATAAGCAAGCGTATGCAGAAATTCACGACGGGGTAGAAGAAAACATCAAAGAGAAGCTCCCTCTGAAGATAATTTCAATCTGTGAAGACATAGGTAACATACTTCAGCGTACCACTTCGTATTAGTGTTCGCAATCAATTGTGCCTTTTCTCGTAGGAGATGTGCACTCAGTTTCGGCTTTGGGCCAGGAACTAATCGACAAAAATCGGACTGATCCATCGCGCTGGTATCGTCTAGCTCTAGCCTTCGAGAGAGTCGGCAGGTAAACGTACGCTTGTTAACGATGAGTGCTACCAAAAGCAACGGACATTCCCAATCATCTTCGTAAATCTCCACTCACTTCTGACAGCATCGGCATAGCTCTCCGGAGATACAAGGACTTACTCCAAAAATGGCCCGAATATGGCCCGGCGTTGAGAAGTTACGGTTTCTTGAAGTACAAGTTTGGCAAATGGAAAAGCGCCGTTGAACATCTAACCAAAAGTAGCGCTGAAATTGCGAAAGCAGACAATCCGGGCCTCTATTACGAGGCTGTAGGAGAGGCGCTGCAGAGATTAGACAGAACGCAAGAAGCCATCAGGGTACGTACGACATCGCAAATTACCGCATGCCCAATTCAACGCCCAATCAAAAAATAATCCGTATTTGTGATCTCAAAGTATTATAGAGATGCCATCTCAAAACATATTTTTCGTTCAATGTACCAACGATCGTACGACAACATAGATCACCTAATAGACAAGCCGTGGTGGAGCGTCGAAGATTTCAAAGGCTATACGTCGTACCTCGATAAAGATACAGGACCGAAAATAATAAAATTAAAAGATTTCTACAAGTAAGCGTTCGCGTTTCATGGTCTGCGCATGCGCGACACCCGAACCTCGCAGGATTGATCACGAGAACGCGTTTTCGCGCTGCGCTAAAAACCAAACAACTACAACCGGTTACTTCCGACGCATGCGCGTGATCGGGTTCTAGTCCAAATTCAATACTCCGTGCTGCAAAACCCCCATCCTAAAAGTGATTCCTTCCTTGGTCAATTTGCTGCGATTTTTTTGCAGGAAACTAAGATCGATGGTGCCTATTCTCCGAAGAGAAGTCTTAAACGCGTACACTTCGCCCAAAGATCGTCAGCACTTCGAAGATGTAGGATTCTACCAACCAGACAAACAGCTGGAAATGATACAAGAAGCAGTGGTCCTGCGTGGAGGTAGGTGATTTAACACGATCAAATTCCTAGACAGATTGCATATTTCTCATTTCTCCAATTCAAAAACACACGCATTCGTATCGAAGATGAATCCGCGCCTTGCCTTGATTTCAGGCTATAAAACACCGGCATGTGGAACGTTTCCTCAAACCGTTCGCCTATTCAACACATTTCCCCCCACCCGTCGTTGTGGGAAATGCGACGTGAAGTACGTGCTGCTACGAAAAACCCATCTTTGGCCGACGTGCAAATCCACTAATGCCATATTAACAACCCATTTAGCGTTATCAGTTCCGGATAAAATTTCAATCAGGGTTTACGATGAAACCAGGTTTGCCAACGACAATCCCGTATCTCGCGAATACAGATAAGTCTAATTTTTATTCATTTTTCAATCATTCGCAGAACGTGGACCGATGGCGATGTGCTTATATTTGGCGGCAGCTTCGAGCACGAGATTTGGAATAATGAAACCGGAGTTTTGATACTACTAAGCTTCGACATGTGGCATCCCGGGTTATACCCATCAGAAATTCGTAGCATGAAAAATTATCTTCCATGATTAGCGTTACTTCGATTTTATTACTCATCATTGACGCCGATTAAACGTTCGGTCATTATGACGTTATTAATTTATTTAGACAATTTGCCCTATTCTAACCGTGTTAGTATACGTGGTTTGTGAATTTATTAAGTTATTTATTTGTGTAATTTATTTTTGAATAACTAAACGCGTATTTAAGCATTGTTTTTAAATTCAAACATCCTGAATTATTTCATTTTTACGCTCCTCATTACCGTACTCCAGCTCCCATAATGCAACACGAGCGCCCTGAAGCATCGTTATTTCTTCGGCCCTTCGATAATTTCCTAACCCCTTTCGCCCCCGCTTCCTCCTATCAAAATATTTCCAACAAATCTTTGTCAGGTAACTCGAAATCAAGTCGAGCAGCATCTTTGTTCGAACCACCCATCGCGTCGTGAAATCAACCAATGAAATCAAAAACCATTCTGGAATAATTAATACCAACAATTGGCGATGAAATTAAAAGTGGCTAACATCAGGTGGGGCAGTGACGAAAACACTTAAAAACGAGATTGTTGAACTACGGAAATGTGGAGAAATTGTATTTGTAAATTTTTACTCGAAAACGAGAGGACTTAAGAAATCTCACTGTTTTTCAGATTTCTTCAATATTTTGCAACCTAGCATTTAAATTTCTTCACAATTACGCCAAAAACTCTCAATTTTTTGTAAATCTCAAATTTTCAGAATTTTTTTCTCGTTTTAACAATTATATCAATGATACCAAAACGAATGCCGACAGACAAACATAATCATAGAATACTTAATAATCGATATTTTAATGAAAAATTCAACGACAAATATCGTTGTTAAATCGTTAAAAAGAAGAAAAAAATCTACAAACTCGAGGTTTACAAAAAATTTGTATTTCTGATTTAAGCTCGAGGTAATCTTAATGCACAGCTGCAAAACGTTAAAAAAAGCTGAAAATCAGTCAGACGAAATGAACCTTACAACCTTAAAAATGGTCATAACGTAATTGTTTTTATATCAACAAATAGGAAATTTAATTTCCTTCAAATTATAAAAGACGAAAAATTTTCTAAAACACTCCCGTTTTCTAGTAAAAATTTATAAACTACAATGTAGTATCCAGTTTTCAAAATTTCGTTGCAGCGCGCTCTGTTCATCGTTTCATCGTCAACTAAGCCACGATATTTCTCCGATTCGCTGCAAAAAGTCACGAATTTACTAGCAAACGTTTTCAATTATCTGCGTAAAGATAACAATGTTGCATTGAATTTAAACGTTCAAACACGAATCATGAACGTCGGCTATTATCACATTTCCAACGCATCCAAACCAGCAAATCAACCTTCTTGAGATCAGTAGTTATTGCGACGCGAAAAATAACACACCCTCGTCGCATACGAGTTCGTCTCGAAACCTGGCAATCGTTCATACTAATTACGCGATTCTCCGATCGTTCGTCACCTTCGGTAATAAACTATCCAGGAGACATGCACGATATATTTCGCTTACTGCCCAATCCTGATGAAAGGCATGCTGAAAGAAGAGGCACGTATGTTAGATATTCTTTGAAATATCCAAAAATTATCATTTTTTCGTTTATCTTCGCAGAGCGGGATAATCGCGTCCGAGCATCAACATGGGCGGGTTCCCAACGCGCCTACATCATTGGGTGCTGTTTAGCCGCCGCTATTTTCGCTGGGGGGGCTCTTTTTGAAAGCATTTTTGTCAAAGATAGATATTCTCCACGTCGCATTATCGCACACGATAATCAAGATGTCATCAATAGCACCATAACTGAAGGTGAGTCCTCCATCGAAGTGATTCTTCCGTTCGCGTACATCGTTCGACAAACGATCTGCCATACCAACCAGCCACCACTATTTCCATATCAAGACTACGTCACTTCATTTTCCGACAGTATCGCAGAGCACAGCCTTACTACTGGATAATTCGTGTACTCGGTCAACGTACATCGATATCGTCCAAAGCCCCACATCCCTAAAAAAACGTGTTCCCTCACGCCATCGCGATACAAGTCACCTTAATTTCAATTATACAACTACCCTCGGCTAATTTTTCTCGCGTGATTTGCAGCCGAAATGCAAAGCCTCATGGATTACAACGAGACGCTGATTTACAAAGGACCACCAAGAGAGGTAACCCTTGTTTCACGTATCGAATTCAAATTCCTACTATTCTAACTCGTTTTCAACTCCAGTTACTATGGCCGAGCGACGCATTCACCAAAGAAGAGGAACCATACAAAGAAGAAATCGAAATAGCCGACCATACGAGCGAAGAGACATTCGTAAGTACCAGCTCAGTCCGTATCGAAGTGTACCTTCTGAAACGGTAACCTCACGCAAACTAAATCTCTTCGTATTTATCACGTGCACAGCTCCCAAACACGGCGATCGAACGGTACCACCGAATACTCGAAAAAATACCAAAATCATTTCGCGCCAATTACGGACTAGGCAGAGTTTACGAATCGTACGCGTACATTAACAACAGGACGCTATCACTTGAACGTTTCAGAAACGCGACGATTCACTATATACTAGCACACGAAATAATTCACGACGGAGTAGAAGAAAACATCAAAGAGAAGCTCCCTCTGAGGATAGTTTCAATCACTGAAGACACAGGTAACATACTCCAGCGTACCGTATTAGTGTTCGCCATCAATTGTGAGTCATTTCGTAGGTGATGTTGCCTCGGCTACGATGATACTCAACAAACTAATCGAGAAAAATGATAAGGATCCATATTACCAATATCGTCTAGCTTTGATGCTCCAAACAGTCGGCAGGTAAACGTACAATAGCGCTCGTTAATATGTCGAACGCTACAAAGGCAACAGGCACCTTATGCCGTTGCGTTACTTCCACCTATCTTCGTAAACTCACACTCATTTCAAACAGGTACGCCGAAGCCACCCAGAAATACGAGGAGGTACTCCACAAATGGCCCGATTATGGTACGGCGTTGATAAATTTCGGTCGTTTGATGTATTCGCAAGGCAGATGGGAACGCGCCGTTGAATATCTAACCAATAGAGGCGCTAAATTTGAAAAATTAGACAATTCGCATATCTACTACCAGATTTTGGGAGACGCGTTGCAGAGATTAGACCAAAGAGAGCAAGCCATGAAGGTACGTAGAACGTTGCAAATCTCCTTACGCCCGAGTTGACGCCAAATCGCAATCATTCGTTTTCATGTTCCCAAAGTATTACCAAGATGCCGTCTCGAAACATATTTTTCGATCAATATACCAACGATCGTACGACAACATAGATCACTTGACGAACAAGACTTGGTGGAGTGTCGAAGATTTGAAAGGCTCTACGTCGTACATCGATACAGACAAATCATCGAAAATAATCACATTAAAAGACTTCTACAGGTAAGCGTTCGCATTACATAGTCTGCGCATGCGCTCCACCCGCAGACCGCGGGATCAATCAGCCGAACGCGATTTTGCGCACGCGCCCCAACCAAACGATTACCACCGGTTGCTTCCGGCGCATGCGCGTGATCGAGTTCCTGCCAAATTTCGATATATCGCGCCGTATAAGTCAACTTTCTAAAATAACCTACTTCTTCGTCGGTTCGTTTAATTTGTCGATTGGCTACGATTTTTTTTTCTTAACAGGAAACTAAAATCAATGTCGCGTATTCTCCGAAGAGAAGTAATAAACGTAATCACTTCGCCCGAAGACCATGCTCACTTCGAAGATGTAGGATTACACCGGTTCAACGAAGAACCCGGCACGATACGAGAAGCACTGGTACTAAATGCGGGTATGTAATTTACCACGACCAATCACAACGATTACATCCCTCCATCGATCACATGCTTCTTGTATCTCTGATTGAAAACCACACGCATTCGTATCGAAGATGAATCCGCACCTTGCCTTGATTTCAGGCTATAAAACACCGGCATGTCGAGCGTTTCCTCAAACCGTTCGCCTATTCAACACATTTCCCCCCACTCGTCACTGCGACAGATGTCACGTGAAGTACTTGGTGCTGCGAAAAGGCCGTATTTGGCCGACGTGCAGCCCTACTAATACTGTATTGACAACTCATTTAGCATTATCTGTTCCGGATAAAGTTTCCATCAGGGTTCACGAAGAAACCAGGTTTGCCAACAACGAGCTCGTATCTCGCGAATAGTATTTATACCCGATAAGTCTATTTTTATTTTTGCTTTTCAATCATTCGCAGAACGTGGACCGAAGACGATGTGCTTATATTTGACGGCAGCTTCGAGCACGAGATTTGGAATAATGGTACCGGAGTTATGATATTACTAATCTTCGACATGCGGCGCCCCGATTTATACCCCTCAGAAGTACACAGTATGAAAAATTACCTTCCCTGATTGCCGTCGCTTCAATTTTATTACTCATCATTGACGCCGAATAAACCTTCGGTCAGTTACGAAGTTATTTATTTATTTATTTATTTATTTATTTAGTCAATTTACTCTATTCTAACTACGTTAGTGTACTTGGTTTGTGATTTTATCAATTTATTTACCAGTGTAATTTATTTTTGAATATTAAACTCGCATTTATGTCTTGAAAGTCCGCCTTTTTCACTATTTTCATTCGACGTCCATATAATCAGTTGCCCAACGAAGCGAAAAATCCACATATCCCACAAGTGATGATATCGAATGGTTTTACACATATTGAAAAGTAATTCACCTGGTGATAACTTCTTCGGCAAAGGGTCACTTCATCCATAATTTAAAAAAACCGCCAACAAATCCGAACACGAAGCGGAATCGAAAAAATTTGTTTAACATTATTTATAGGAAACTGGCTTAGCTACACCCCCATCACTTTACTTTGCAATGCTCGCTACCGCACGCTCCTTTTTTTTCTAATCATAACTCTCAATCGTAATTGATATTACAACACAATCTTCATCAGTTGCGGTAATTACCGTAGTTCGCAGTATTCGCGGTAATTTACCGTCAATTTCTGTAATTTATCAGTAATTTAATTTATGTAATTTTCAGTAATTTACCGTCATTTTGTGTATTTTACCACCAATTTACGGTAATTTACGGTTGATTTACACTTTGTAACCGATGATGATTTATTATGAATTTGAGGTTTTTCGGTAACTTACCGTTAACTTTCCGTATTTACGATAGTTACCGGTAATTTACTATGTTCAAAATTTGACGATATTCGGTTCGCTCGTTCCGGCGTGATGAGGTTACAAAGGAAACGACAATCATTTTATATACATAAATAGATTTAGCGTAGGTCATTTTCGTACGTAACTATTTTTACGGTAAAAGCCTTTCTATACCAAGTTAATACGAGAAATTGAATTATTCAAGGTGTTGCCCCCCCTCCCCTCGCAAGGCTACGCTAACTTTGTAGATATTTTAGAAGTTTTGTTGATTGAAATTTCCGGTATGTGACACCTCTCAAAAAAATTACGACATCTGCCTCGACTCGACCAGTTGAGTAAATTACGACGCAACTAGCCATCAACTTTAAATTCATAAATCAAGAATTGTCACGTCCGTGAGCTCCTCAATTCTTCGGGCCTTTGAAAATTTCCTACTCCCTTCTGCCCCTCGCCCATCCTATCATCAAAATGCCCCTAGCAAATCGTCGCCAAATAACGCGAAACCATCTCGAGCAGCATCTTTGCTCGAACCACCAGTCGCGTCGTGAAATCAACCGACGAATTCGAAATATCGAAGAATCAGGACCGCTAAAATTCACGAATCTGCTAGCAGACGTTTTCAATTGTTCGTGCAAAGATAACAATGCATTGCGTTCAAACGTTCAAACACGAATCACGTAACCTTCGCTGTGTTATCGCATTTCCAACGCATTCAAACCAGAAAACCAACCTCTTCGAAATCAGTGGTTGTTGCGACGCGAAGAATAACGCATCGGCGTCGTATATACGAATTCGTCTGGAAATCTGGAAATCGTTCATACAGATTACGTGATTCTATCGTCATTTATCATCTTTCGTAATGGACTATTTAAGAAACGTACGCGAACGGTTTGGCATAGGACAAGGTCCAGATGAGGGAAGAGGCACGTACCTATGTCATTTATTCTTTGTAATATTCCAAAATTATCATTTTTTTGTTTATCATCGCAGAGGAGGGCGATCGCGCCCGACAACGAGTATGGACGCCTTTTCATTATGTCGCCGCCGTCGGGTGCGGTTTGGTACTCATCGTTGTTGTGGCTTGGTTCGCGTTTAAGAAATCCCCTGTCGCGAGTCATCCAGATTGTTCCCGTTTCAATACCTCGATCAATGATCGAGATATTTTCAATACCACTATAACAGCAGGTGAGTCCTCCACCGAACTGATTCTTCCGTTTACGAAAAATCATTCTTCAACCAACGATCCGTCATAACAACCGACAGCCATCGCTGTGATGATTCGTGTGCTAAGTCAACACACACACACACATCGATACGTCCCAAAACCCAACTTCCCTAAAGAATGCGTAATTCAAGTCACCGTATTCGCAATCATTTTCATTTCACGATTAACCTCGACGATTTTTTTTCACGCGATTTGCAGCCGAAATGCAAAGCCTTATGGATTACAACGAATCCATGATTTACAAAGGACCACCAAGACAGGTAAACGCTGTTTCGCGCGTCGACCTCAATTCCAACCATTTTAACGCATTTTCAATTCCAGTTACCATGGCCATCCAACGCACTCACCGAGGAGGAGAAAATGTTTAAAAAAGAAATCGAAGAAGCCGACCATCCTGGAGGCGAAGCAGGGGTAAGTACAAGCACAATCCGCATTGAAGTACTTTCTCGAACGATAATCTCGTACAAACCATAACTCTTCGTATCCATCACGCGCGTAGTTTCCAAAAAATGCGCTCGAACTGTACCAAAGACTTCTCGAAAAATTACCACACTCATTTCGCGCTAATTACGGAATAGCCAGAGTTTACGAATCGTACGCCTACGCCGATAATAGGACGCTGTCGTTGGAATACCTTCACAACGCGTCCATTTACTATACAAAAGCATTGGAAGAAATTCACGAGAACGTAGAGGATAACATCCGATATATCCTCTATATAAACATAGCATCACTCTGCCTGGACATAGGTAAAACACGCCACAGCGTATCCTTCGTACTGGAGTTTGCAATCAATTGCGCCTCATTTTGTAGGAGACAAGGCCATGGCTATGAATATACTCGAGAAACAAATGAACGTTTATCCGAATGATACGATGTGCAAAACTCGTCATGCTGAAGCGTTAGCGAAAACCGACAGGTAAAAGTACAATAACGCGTATCAACGTTGAACGCCGCCGGCGCCATGATTTCCACTCACCTGCGTAAACTCGTACTCGTGATCTCGACAGCTACTACCAAGCGATACGAAAATACCAGCAGATTTTGGAAACATCGCCCGACCACGGCCCGACGCTGAGAAAATTAGGTTATTTGATGTACACCCACGGCAAATGGGATGAAGCTTTGGAATATCTATCCAAAGGTGCCAAAGACTTCGATAAAGCGAGGGTTCCGGGTCGCTACTATCAGGCTTTAGGAGACACGCTGCAGAGATTACAAAGAAGGCCAGAAGCCTTCAAGGTACGTACGACGTCGCAAATTACCGTATGCCCGATTCAACGTCAAATCAAAACAACTCGTTTTTTCATTTCCAAAGTACTACAAAGATGCCGCCTCAAAACATATTCTTCGATCGATGTTTCAACGCTCGTACGACAACATCGATCACCTGACGGGCAAGCCGTGGTGGAGTGTCGAAGAAATGAACGGCTCCATGTTGGACCCCGATAAAGACACGTCAGCTACAACAGGCACCGTCAAAGATTTCTTCAGGTAAGTGTTCGCATTTCGTGATCTGCGCATGCGCACTTCCGATTACGCGTACTACAATACGCGCACGCTCCCAAACCAAACAACTGCAACCGGTTACTTGCGACGCATGCGCGCGATCGAATTCTCATCCAATTCCGATACTTCGCGCCGCAAGAATACCGTTCCAAAAACGCATTCCTCTCTTCGTCGGTTCGTCTACATCGTCGATTTGCCGCCATTTTTCCGCAGGAAACTAAGATCGATGACGAATGTTCTCCGCAGAGAAGTCATCAACGCGCTCGCATTGCCCGATCATAATTACTATTTCGATCTGATAGAACTCACCGCACTCAACAGCCCTCCCGATACGTTACGAGAAGCGGTGATCTTCAGCGAAGGTACGCAACTTAACATGATCAATCACAACGATTATATTTCTCGATCGATTACGTATTTACCATTTCCGTAATTTATAAACATCCCATTCGTATCGATGATAAATCCGTATCTCGCCTTCATTTCAGGCTATAAAACACCGAAATGCCGAAAGTTCCCTCAAACCGTTCGCTTATTTAATACGTTTCCACCAACACGTCGATGTAACAAATGCAGCGTCAAGTACTTGCTGATAAAAAAAGGCTACGTTTGGCCGCCGTGCAGCTCCACAAATACCATATTAACAACTCATTTAGCATTGTCAGTTCCACATGATGAAGTGTTCCTCACGGTGCACAACGAAAGCAGGTTTGTCAAATATAGGGTCGTATCTCGCGAATCGTACATTTGTACTCGATAACTCGTAATTCGTTTTGTTTCACGATCTTCCGCAGAACATGGACCGAAGGCGATGTGCTTATATTTGACGCCAGTTTCGAGTACGAGATTTCAACCAATGGCACCGGAATTTTGATTTTACTAAGCTTCGACCTACGGCATCCCGAATTACACTTGTCGGAAATGTATAATTTGAGAAATTTTATTCACTGATTGGCGTTGGTCTGATTTTATTGCTCACCATAGACGCCGAACCGACGTTTGGTTTGCTATGACGTTATCGATTAATTTATTATAGACAATTAGCCCTATTCTAACTGTGTTAGTATATGGGTGTGTAAAATTATTTATTTATTTATTTATTTATTTGTGTAATTTATTTTTTGTATTAAACGCGTATTTATGTGTCGTGAGTAACATCGCAGTTTTTTACGTTTTTCATTCAACGTCCACCGAATTCCGTATGGTTATTTGCCCCGAATCGTCGCTATAACTTCAGCCTCTGGATATTTCCCTCCCTCTCCAGACACCGCTTCTTCCTATCAAAACTCTTCCAACAAATCGTCGCTCAATAACGCGAAATCAACTCGGGCAGCATGTTCACCCGAACCATTTATCATGTCGTAAAATCGACCAATTAAATCGAAACACCCAACAAACACCGCAGATGAACCCAAAAATCAAAGAAAAGCAAAAATTACCATCTAGTCTAGCGAGACAGACTGTGTAAAGGGTCGTCGCTTTACGCCTTTGATATAACTTTTGGAACAAAAAATGTTGGACTTTTTTAACGTAAATTTTACGAAAAACAATTTTAGTTATTATAATTTTCTCAAAAATCCGATTATTTCACGAGATACATCGAAAAAACGTGGGTAACATTTCACTCTATAACACGCAAAGCCCGCGCTTCACGAATGGAGACTTTCAGTATTTCATTAGCGACCTCTTCCACTACGTTTTCACGCGCACAAAAAAAATCCCAGCAATTAGAATGAACCCCCTTTTTTTCGGCTATCTCGTCTGCACCAACATGTAGCGACAATTTCCCACAAAACTTATTTCAACGAAACGCAGTCGCCAATCAAATTCCAGCACTTCCCTGAATAATCACCAGCGAGGGAACAATTATCGAGGATAAATTAGCAATATCACGCTATGCGAATGAAATTCACGAATTTACCAGCTCACATTTTCAATTACACGCGTAACGACATCGCCAACGTTACGTCTCGTTCAAACGCCCCAATACGACTCACGTAACCTTTGCCTTTTATCGCATTTACAACGCATTCAAACCTGAAAACCAACCTGTTCGATCAGTATTTAATACGAATTCGTCTTGAAACCTGCAAATCATCCGCACTACGTTATTCTTCGGTCACTTTATCACCTTACGTTGCGTACTTCTTTTAAAACCCGCGTATCAAATACATCCACCATGTGGGCTGGTCCTGATCGAAGGCCGGTCCAAAGACAAGGTACGTAATACGTATTTTATTTGCTCGTTGAAATATTTCGAAATTTTCATTTTTTCAATTCATCTTTACAGCGCAGACCACGCAGGAACGACAATCAGCACGGAGAAATAATTCTTATTGCTGCGTCGTCGTGCGTATAATCGTACTCGCCCATTTGGTTGCTATACTCCTGAGTATAATACTGGCATATTACCTTAATTTAGGTGTATCGCAAAACGATCGAGATACCATCCATGCCATCACGTCAGACGGTAAGTCCGCCATCGAATTCGTTCTTCCGTTCAGGTAATTCATGCCGCTAAAACAAGCCCCCGCCAACGCAGTATCGATATCACAACACAGCCAAACTCCAGCACGATATGACCGACCAACATACACCGCTGCCTCCCGAAGCCCAACTCCTCTACCGCACCCATGACACCACATTACATTAATCACCTCACACCATCCAAGTCCCCAATGCCTTTACAATACGCGCGAATATTCGCAAATCGTTTTAATTACGTAGTCACTCTCAACGTTTCTTTTTCCACCTGATTCGCAGACACCATCGAGACCATTGTGGATTACAGCGAATACCTGGTTTACCGCGCGAAGGCGAGAACGGTAAATATTGCACCTAATTACACGCGTCGATCTTATTTCCAACCATTAAAGCGCGTTTTCAATTCCAGATGCTAGAGGAAATCGACGTCCTAACCGAGGATGAAAAAGAATACAAACTTTTACTCTACAACGCCGACATGTATTCCAAGGCGCACGTAAGTGGTACACGTACGATTCGTGTCTACGTAGGTCCTTAAAAACGCTACCGTCGCGCTAATTACACTGAATTCCACATAGCTTACATTTGACGCACTGCAACGGTATTCCCAAGTTCTCGAAAAACTACCATATTCATTCCGCGCTAACTACGGATCCGGCAAGGTTTACGAATGGAAGGCGTATAACAGCGACAAGAGGAAGTCATGGACAGAAAATCTCCTAATAGCGGCGCTTTATTACATACACGCATTTCATTGCATTCACAGCGGAGTAAGAAAAGGCTTCAAAGAGATCCTCGGTCTAAGGATAGTAGATATCTACGAAGACATAGGTAAACCAAACGCCCCGGCGTACCTTACCATCTCCTACTACGGTCGACAATCAATCACCATTCATTTCATAGGTCATCCTAAAGGACCTGCAAAGATAATCACAGAACTAATCGCATACCACCCGGATGAACCATACTACGTAGATCGTCTCGCCAAAACGTATATACGACGTCGCAGGTACGTAAACGCACGATAACACTCCGACGCTGGCGCCGTTATTTCCACTCATCATAATAAACTCAAACTCATTCCGTACAGGTACACCGACGCGGTCCATAAATACAAGGAGCTGCTCAAAAGATGGCCCGAATATGGCGACGCGTTGGTTGAATACGGTCGTTTGATGCATCTGCAAAGGAAATGGAAGGACGCGGTTATCCATCTATCCAAAGGCATCAGCGCTGATTACCCGCACACCAATCAGGGCGTCTACTTCGAGGCTTTAGGAGACTCGTTGCAGAGATTAGGCAGAAGATCAGAAGCCATCAGGGTATGTAAACATCGAAATCACTGTATGCCCGAGTCAACGTCAAATCGCAATAATCCGTTTCTGTATTCCCAAAGAATTACGAATACGCCGTCGCAAAACGTTTTTTTCGATCGGTATACCAACGATCATACCACAACGTAGATCACCTGACGGGCAAGCCGTGGTGGAGCGTCGAAGAAATGACAATCCCCACGACCTACCGCGACGAAAACGGCGAACTTAAAGTAATCACCGAAAAAGATTTCTACAGGTAAACGTCCGTTCCGTATTTCATCGTCTGCGCATGCGCTCAACCGGACGCTCGCAGGCTCGATCACGCGAACGCCTTTTTAGCGCACGCGCACAAACCAAACCATTACCACCGGTTACTTTTGACGCATGCGCGTGATCGAATTCTCCTCCAATTTCGATATGTTGATTCTTTACGTGAATTCCTTTCTTCGACAATTTATCTAATCTTGTCGACTTGCTGTGATTTTTCCCAAGAAAACTACAATCAATGTCGAGTATTCTCAAACAAGAAGCCCAAGACGCGCTCACTAAGCCCTTCGCGACCCACTATATAAGAGATAATATAGAATATTACCCATATTACTACGAGCCCAACTTGGTACAAGAAGTGTTGGTCATCCATCGAGGTACGTAATTTCAACACACCGCAACAATTACGCTCTCCGATCGATTACGTATTCCTTGTTCTCCCAATTCAAAAATACGCGCCAATATCGAAAATCTACACTTTGCCTCGATTTCAGGCCTTAAAACATCGACGAGTCGATCATGTCCTAAACTTCGCCACTTATTCGAAACATTTCTTCCAACGCGTCGATGTAGGCTGTGTAACGTGAAATACGTGACGATAAATAAGGGCCATATTTGGCCGACGTGTGGCTCAACAAATACCATACTAACAACCCATTTAGCACTATCAGTTCCGAATGACGTTTCCATAAAGGTTGGCAACGAAACCAGGTTTGTGAACGACGAACTCGCAATGTCGCCGCTGGTGTTCTCGTATACGATACGTCTAATTTTTTGCTTTACCATCCTTCCGCAGAACGTGGACAGAAGGCGATGCGCTTATATTTGACGCCAGTTTCGAGCACGAGATTTGGAATAACGGCACCGGAGTTCTAACGTTATTAAGCTTCGAAATGTGGCATCCCGAATTAAAGCTCGAAGAAATGCAAGAATTGAACAATCGTTATTAGCGTTGTTTTAATTTTAGTATTTATACAGACGCCGAATAGACGTTTGGTCCACTATGATTACAATATTAATTTATTTCCTACAGACAACTCGCCCTTTCCTAACCGTGTTAGTACACGCAATGTGTGAAATTATTTATTTATTTACTTGTAATTTTTTTTTTAATATTAAACGCGTATTTATGTCTCGTGTGTACGATAAGTTCGGAGTTTTTTATGGTTTTCATTCGACACCTTCAACAATCACAAGCCCAATGAAGCCCACAATCTACAAATACTATTCGAACGTTAAATACATATAATGAAAAATAACTCACCGAATAACGACTTCTTCTTCAGCAAATGGTGATTGCTTCCACGGCCGGAGGACACCGCGAATAAACCGAAACACGAAACGATAATTTCGAAAATTCTCGCGAGTCGAGTCTCTTCTGCGCGGTTTAGCACTCTAATCAACATTGTTCGAAACACAACATCGCGAAATCAATTGACGAATTCGAAAAAAAAAACAAACACGAAAGCAACGTGACCGAAAGAATATTGAATGCGAAGATCTGAAATCAAAAAAATCCAAAGATTAAACAAATGCTGCACTATTTTCTCAAAAACAGTGACCGCCGAAGTGAAGAATTCACGGATCGTTGTTCCTCCTTCGTTATGATAAAACTCATTACTCTTATTATTGCGAAATAAAAACCACATTCTTGATATATTTGAAAAAACTCAAAATTACAAAGATATAAATTTTTTTTAGAAGTAGATAATTTCAATTGCATTTTAACACTGTTTAATCAACAACTTCAATGAAAATCAATTTTCCTGTGGTAAAATGAGATTAAAAAATCGGAAAAATTTCGAAATCTCTAGCTTCGTTAGTTGGCAACGTCACCCTCAAGCCCCCCTCGCATCGCTCCGCAATGCTCGCTACCTAACACTCTTTCTTCCAATCGTAATGAAAGTTACACAGTAAATTACCGTAAATTACTGGTAAAATACAAAAATTTACGGTAAATTACCGGCAAATCAAATTAAATTACTGGTAAATTACAAAACTTGACGGTAAATCACCACAAATTACCGGTAAATTATACAAATTGACGGTAAATTACCATAAGTTACCAGGTAAATTACCATAAGTTACCAGGTAATTACCGCAAATACTGCGAACTTACGGTAATTATTCCAACTTATTAAGATTGAAACATAAAATAACATTTGCAACAATTTTGCTATCATTCGCCTTTCCGTAATAACGGTAATTTACCACAACTGTCATAAGCTTCTGATTTACATCTCAGTCAAAAGGCCGAGATTTTTGTAACATCAATCGCAGTTGAGAGTTGTTATGAATAGACAAAAAAAGAGTGTGCGGTAGCGAGCATTGCAAAGTAAAGTGATGGGGGTTTGGGGGCGAAACCTCCAACTAGGAAAGCTAGTTTTATATGCATACATAGATTTACAGTCTTGAATAAATCAACTTCTGATCATTTCGGTTGAGTACTCGTATCTCAAAAATACCCTAAAATAATCGTAACACAGGAAATTCTTCACATTTCACCCCCCCCCCGCTCACTCACCAAAAGCAAAATTAAAAAGATCGCTAAATCATTGTCATTTCTTCAGCCCCTTGGTATTTTTTCACTCACCCCCCTCCATTTCAATACTTCCAACAAATTGTCGCCGAATAACGCAAACTCAACTCGAACAGCGTCTTCGCTCGAACTGTCGTGAGAATCCATGAAATCGAAGCATCAAACGAGTCAAAACTACGACTTCTGACGAAGAACGCAGTACTCGAAACAACGCAGGAATCACTTCAATGTAAAACGTTCAAAAATCTAATTCCCGCATTTCCCGAAATAATCATCGTCGACAATTACGTCACGTTATTTCTCCGATTTCTCGATAAAATACACGAATTTACTTGCTCACATTTTCGATTATTCGTACAAAGATAACCACTACGTCGGATCCCATTCAAACGCTCAAATACCACTCACGTAACCTTCGCTGTGTTATCACATTTTCCACTCATTCAAACCTGAAAACCAACCTTTTCGAAATCATTAGTTATCGCGACGCGAAAAGCAACGCATCCTCGTCGCATACGAGTTCGTCTCGAAACCTGTCAATCGTTCATATTAATTACGCGACTCTTTAATCATCCATCTCATCGTCATCTCTCGCAATGAACCCTATTCGTCATTGGCGTAATAGGCGGGTTAGGCGTGTAGCCATCTCCGAAGAACTCGCCATGCAGCCTCGTTCCGTTGAAAGGAGCGCTGCAAGAAGAGGCACGTATGTTAATATTCTTTGAAATAATTAAAAGTTACGATTTTTCTGTATTTATCTTTACAGCGCCAGACACTGATAACCGAGTATCATTCAAGGCAGCTATTTACACCGCCCTCGGTTCGTGTGTCTTTGGCGGATTCGTCGTTTTTATGTTTTTCGCGGCGATGTTCATGATAAGAGCTTCTAAGGAGAATCGAGATACTTTCATAGGTGAGTCCTCCATCGAACTGATTCTCCCATTCGCAGAATTCATTTAACAAACGATCTGCTACAACGAGCACCACAAGTCTCTACTCCGTTATCACAACAAAGCCAAATACGCGCAGGATTTGTATGGCCGGTCAACGTACTTCGGTACTTCTCGAAAGCCCAACTCCTTTACCCCACAACTCACCCATTACCGCTCTAAATCACCATTTTCTTCACAATATACGCGCGAATATTCGCAACTCGTTTCAATTTCACAACTAACCACAACGAATTTCTTTCGCGTTATTTGCAGCCAAAACGGAATACCTTTGTGACGAAACCTTGGTTTACCGCGGAAAGGAAAGAGAGGTAAATATAGCGCCCTGTTTTACAAATCTCCCAACTGTAACCATTCAAAAACGCTTTTCAATTCTAGATACTACCTCTATTCAACGAATCTACCGATGCTGAAAAACCCTACGAATTTGAGAACGCTGACAAGTATTTCATATCAAAGGTACGTACACGGGCAATCGTATCGAAGCACTTCCTTATATCGTAATCTTTCATAAACCACGCTAAATTCCTTCATTTCCATCACGCACACATAGCAAATGGAAGACGCGCTCGCAGAGTACCTCAAAATTCACAAAAAACTACCAACCTCATTTCGCGCAAATTACGGAGCGGCCAGAGTCTACGAATGGAACGCCTACAGGCTCGACTACAGGACGGAATCGATAAAAAATCTAGTAAACGCGTCGAATTATTACTTGAACGCTTTAGACAACGTTCACAAGGGAGTACCAGAAGACATCGTAAAGCAGATCGAACTAAGGCTGATAGATATCTACGAAGACACAGGTAAACCATATACCCTGGCATACTTGACCACCTCGTATCAGATTTCACAATCAATTACCGTTCGTGTTATAGATAATTTTTGCAACGCCATGGTAAAAGCCAGGGAACTAATCGACAAGTACCCGAATGATGCATACTACTTCGATCGTCTCGCTAGATTGTATTTAAAAAATCGCAGGTAAATGTGTAACAACCCCTATCAAGGTTGAACGTTATAAAGGCAACGAGCAACCAACTCTGCCTGCGTCTTTATTTCCACATATCTCTACAATCTTATTTATTACCGGCAGGTTCTCCTATGCGATAAAGAAGTACCACGAATTGCTGAAAAAATGGCCCAACTACAATTTGGCGTATACCTATTTGGGTAATTTGGCGCATATGCAAGGCAAATGGAAGGATGCTGAAGAACATCTATCCAAAGGTGTCAACGTCAATTTGCCAGATACCGAGTTGGCTATCTACTACGAGGCTTTAGGAGACTCGCTGCAGAGATTAGGCAAAAAACAAGAAGCCATCAAGGTACGTACAACGTCGCAAATTGCCGCATACCCGAGTCAACGTTAAATCAAAACACTACCATTTAATATTCCCAAAGCGCTACGAAGATGCCGTCAGAAGAGGAGTTATCCAACAAACATACAAACGATCACCCATCAATAAATACCGTCTAAATGACAAGCCGTGGTGGAGTGTCAAGGATTTCGAAGGTACAAATGAGAACCTAATCACCGTGAAAAATTTCTACAGGTAAGCGTCCGCGTTACATTAGCAGCGCATGCGCTAAACCGCACTCTTCAACTCCCCGGCGTGCGCACGACTCTACGTGCGCGCGCGCCCTCCACAACCAAACAACTTCAACAGGTTACTTTCAACGCATGCGCGCGTCGCGGTTCTCTTCCAATTTCAATGCTTCGCGACGTGAAAATCTCACGCTTAAAATAAATGATTTCTTTTGCAGAAGACTCACATCGTATTCGAGTATTCTTCTAAGCGAACTCCGATACGCTCTCAATATGACTGACTTCAGTCAATACACCTGGGATGCGGAATATTATCAAGAGGGTCACGTGAACGGCTCGGTGCGAGAAGTGTTGGTCTACGATCGAGGTATGTAATTCAATATCTCCTATCTCCATTCACAGCCATGTGATTCCTCCATCGATCTCGTATTTATTGTTCTCTGCAATTCAAAACACGCGCATCCATTTCGAAAATCGTATATCGTGCCTTGATTTCAGGCTACAAAACATCCGCGTGCAAACTATTCCCTCAACTCACAAACTTATTCGACACATTTCCCCCAACGCGTCAATGTTGGAAATGTAACGTGAAATACCTGCTGATAAGTGCGGCTCATATTTGGCCGAAATGTGATAAAGTTAATAACCAATTAACAACGCATTTGGCATTATCGGTCCCAAATAACGTTGCCATCAGGGTTCACAACGAAACCAGGTTTGTCAACGACGTGCTCGTATTTCACCAATGGTGCTCTCATTTATACGAAAGGTTTGATTTTTTGCTTTTTCGTCTTTCCTCAGAACGTGGACCGAAGGCGATGTGCTTATATTTGACGGTACTTTCGAGCACGAGATTTGGAATAACGGAACCGGAGTTCTGATGTTATTAAGCTTCGATATGTGGAATCACGAACTGACCGAAAACGAAAAACTGATATTGAACACTTTTTGATAATCTTTTTTTAAATTTTTGATACTCTTTTTTCGTGATCAACTATGACGATATTAATGTATTTATTACCATAGACGACTCGCCCTATTCTAACCGTGTTAGTATAAGCGATGCGTGAAATTATTTGTTTATTTACTATGTACTTATTTGTAATTTATTTTTGAATTAAACGCGTATTTATTGTCTCGTGTGTAAGTGTAGGTTTCACTTGTCGATAAGGGAAGAAGTAAAGGGGTTGTGTTTCATTTGCCTAAATATGAGATACGATGCCAGATCACATTCTCGAGTACTTTCAAGAAATCTCATCCTCCGTGTAGTTGCCTCGAAAAAGCACCCTTATATAGGTGTACGTTATCAACCAATATTTCAGCTGCGGTAGCAATCGTTCACAAAGAAGTTGTAGAGCATTTCGAAGCGCAAATTCCTCAAGATGAACTTTTTCTCGTAGTTTTTCAAATGTCACCAAACTTGGGTAGCACGTGAAAGTATCCAAAGTTGATAAATTAAAAATTATTCAAATTTTTTCGTCCAAAACTGGTCCAGAAAAACCCACTTGAGGTGTCCGGCTGGAATTTTCTGAAAATATGGTCAAGTCGATTCGGTAGGTCGGGAATAAGAGGAAACCAGGCTTTTGAACGTCTTCTGGAACATTTCGAAGTGGCTGGAGAAAAATGAAAATCGCGTTGGAGGCTCCAGAACGGCTCGGCGATGCGATTTTCCGATTCAGCGGTTTCAAATTAGAAGGAAACTAGTTTTTGCGCGATTTAA
Source organism: Maconellicoccus hirsutus (assembly GCA_003261595.1). Lineage (NCBI taxonomy): Eukaryota > Metazoa > Arthropoda > Insecta > Hemiptera > Pseudococcidae > Maconellicoccus > Maconellicoccus hirsutus. The sequence goes on from QBDW01001271.1 coordinate 24,903, forward strand.
AATTATTTTTCCAGATTTTTTATTTTTATATTCTATTTTCTCTTTTCAATGGAATTTCGTAATTTTCAAAAATTCGCCAAATATCGAAAAGTTGACTTGGGCAGCTAAAATTTTGGTTTTGGTTTTTTTTTGACGTAAAATTTCCAAAAATTCAACTCCCGTTCAAATTTGAGTCGGACACCTCGAGAGGTTCTCTTGTAAGCAATTAAACATTTCAAAAAATGTTCATTTTGAAGGACGACGTAATTTTTTGGAAAATGTCAAATTTATCCCCCGCCCACCACCACCACACCTTAAATTAATCTTTTTGGTCAAGGGTCTCGAAATATACATTTTCACGAACGACATGATTTTTTTCAATTCAAATTTCACCCTACCCTTCTCCCCCAAAAATTTTTTCACTTCGGTGCTCGAAAACATAAAATTTGATTTTCGACAACATTTTGTTGGGAATTTCAAAGTTTAATTTCCTCCACCTCGGGAGGGTTCATTTTTTCAGGTAAGGCCGAAGCACATTTCAAAGTGAAATGAGCATGCCGAAAAACATACATTTTGATGTGTGACATGATTTTGTTGAAATTTTTTTAGCGGGGTGCTAAGGTTATAATTTCAAAGAAATTTGAAACTTTCAACTTGCAGGTAGCAACACTCCTCCTTACAGCTATTACAGCACAGCAAAAAAAATTATCCGCCGGATCCCATCGTTACTGTTCCACTCCATCCTCGCCGTTTCAATAACTAACCAAGAATTAGCAAAACGCTGAAAAATTCAGCGCAGAAGTTATAACGTTGAAAAAATCAAATTCCGGCGCATCGCGAAATAATCATCATCGACAATTACGTCACGTTACTTCTACGACTACTCGATGAAATTCACGAATTTACCTGCTCACATTTTCAATTATTCGTGTACAGATAACCACTACGTCGTATTCCATCCAAACGCTCAAACACCACTCACGTAACCTTCGCTATGTTATCACATTTTCCACCCACTCAAACCTGAAAACCAACCTTTTCGAAATCATTAGTTATCGCGACGCGAAAAGCAACGCATCTTCGTCGTATACATGTTCATTTCGAAACCTGGAAATCGCTCATACTAATTACGTGATTCTTTGGTCACTGATCAGCTTTCGTAATGGAAGAGCCTACCAGGCGCGTTGCCACCGTACATCCTATGCCGCCCAATCCCGATGAAAATCCCGCTGAAAGGCCCGCTGAAAGAAGAGGCACGTATGATATTTATTCATTGAAAAATTTTAAAATTACGATTTTCCGATTTTTCTTTACAGCGCCGGCCGCCGCCGTCCAGGAGTCACCAACTGAGTTTCAATCCTTCACCACCATTAGGTGTTTCATGAGTGTATTTGTGATTCTTTTGATTGTGGTAGCTCTAATCTATATATCACATTTCCGTAGCGTTGATAGATTTTTTTTTCCTCCGCCGACAACAAATGGTGAGTCCTCCATCGAACTAATTCTACCGTTCGCGTACATCAGCCAACAAACGATTTTCTATAATAAGCACCGCTCGTCGCTTTCCTCATAACACTGAAATTCCAGCGCGACCGGTACCTCCGGAAGCCCAACTCCTCTACTCCTCAACTCTCCCATTACACTAACTCCTCACTCGCCCCAAATCACCTTTCCCTTCACACTGTCCGCGCGACTATTTGCAAACCGTTTAAATTTTAAAATTAACCACGACGAATTTCTGTAGCGTTAGTTGAAGCCGAAATGGGAACCCTCTGTAACGAAACCCGGGTTTATCGTGGAAAGGAAAGAGAGGTAAATATGAACCTTGTTATACCCATCTACCTCAACTTCACCCATTCAAACGCGTTTTCAATTCCAGTTACCACCTCCATTCCATGAATCTAACGAAGCAGAAGGATTACTCGACTTCAAGAATGCCGAAAAATATTCCAACTCAGCTGTAAGTACACGTACAATCCGTATCGAAGTACTTTCTCAAACCGTAATTTCTACATTTCTCCATTTTCATTACGTACACATAGCAAATGGAAGACGCGCTCGCAGAGTACCTCAAAATTCACAAAAAACTACCAACCTCATTTCGCGCAAATTACGGAGCGGCCAGAGTCTACGAATGGAACGCCTACAGGCTCGACTACAGGACGGAATCGATAAAAAATCTAGTAAACGCGTCGAATTATTACTTGAACGCTTTAGACAACGTTCACAAGGGAGTACCAGAAGACATCGTAAAGCAGATCGAACTAAGGCTGATAGATATCTACGAAGACACAGGTAAACCATATACCCTGGCATACTTGACCACCTCGTATCAGATTTCACAATCAATTACCGTTCGTGTTATAGATAATTTTTGCAACGCCATGGTAAAAGCCAGGGAACTAATCGACAAGTACCCGAATGATGCATACTACTTCGATCGTCTCGCTAGATTGTATTTAAAAAATCGCAGGTAAATGTGTAACAACCCCTATCAAGGTTGAACGTTATAAAGGCAACGAGCAACCAACTCTGCCTGCGTCTTTATTTCCACATATCTCTACAATCTTATTTATTACCGGCAGGTTCTCCTATGCGATAAAGAAGTACCACGAATTGCTGAAAAAATGGCCCAACTACAATTTGGCGTATACCTATTTGGGTAATTTGGCGCATATGCAAGGCAAATGGAAGGATGCTGAAGAACATCTATCCAAAGGTGTCAA
>QBDW01001272.1:0-10758 GCA_003261595.1 Maconellicoccus hirsutus
CTCTCCATTGGTTCAGCAATCTGGCCGCGTTCCTCTCATCTGTCCTCGGATCCCACGGTTTGATGTCCAGGTACTTGTTATATAGTCGTTTGAGGACCTGCGTCGAGTTGTTGGTTACTGGACGTACGACATCATCCTCCTCGTTCGTTGTTGATCTTAAAGTTCGCGTAACTGGAACCAATGAAGGCCTAAACGTATTTCTTCGATTTGCACGTCTCGTGTTATTCATGAAAGATTGGCCGTTATCGTCATCCAGCGATCTGATATCCTCATCGCGATTTAGAATATCAGCGATATTAACATTTCGCTGAGTTCGATCAAGGCTTGATCTCCTGGAAGCAGATGGATTGGAAGTAGGTTGGCCTTCACGATACATGGGAGCCTCTTGAGCTTGATCGTTTACGATTTCGTCCCTCGGAACTGATGCCATCAGTTGCTCAGCTACCATTTCACTGCAAGCCTGTCGACTAGTACTAGGTTGCGGGTCCCTCTCCATTTTGATCGTTGCTACCGCCTTGTTTAAGTCGTTGCTGAGCCTACTTGCTAATCTTTTCTCAATATCTTCTAATACCTTATCCATGTTGTGGTATATTTCCTCTATTTTTCGATCTTGTTCCTTTTCCAGTTGCTCTAAGCGGTTATTTATTTCTTTGAGCGTCTCTTTCATGGCCTTTTCAAAATTTTTCAGGAGTTGGATGCTTGCGTCTACTTGTCTACCTGACTCTCCGAATCTTCTTTCAATTTCCTCATTCTTACGTCTTATTTCGGCTCTGTATTTTTCATTTTCTTTTAAGACATCCTCCATTTGCCTTTGGTGGTCACTTCTGAGCAAATGTATCGCAGCCATTATGGCCGAATTCGTAGGATCTGCCTGATCTGACATTCCATGAGGCGTTGTTGGTGCGGATTGAGTATTAGTTATCGTTAGCTTCGCTGGCTTCACCACGTTTTCGATGTTGCCCTTTGGGGCCGCCTTAGCTGTTGAATTAGGATCTGTCTGAACATTTACCGATACAGATGCCGCCGGATCGGCTGCCTGACCGTTAGCCTTTATTTTGGCCACCTCCGATGGGTCAAGCGCCTGTCTTCCTTTTGTTTTTCCTTCAGGTGAGTTCTTAGGCGAGTTCTTCTTTTGCGGCATTATAGTAATGCTTATGGATCGAAAACTTGTAAATAATAAAGCTAATACTAGTAAGAAGAGAATATTCAAGGATTCCGTGAGATAAAACCACCCACCAATACTGGAGCTCATCATGAGGCGTTAACAGAAATTGTAAAATAAATTTATTAGATGGGGAACAAAAAATAAAAAAAAATAAATAAATAAATAAAATGTTAATTAATTGGGGGTTGTATTTATTTATTAGGGTGTTATCCGAAAATTAGGCTTGTGAGAGCTGGAATTCATGTATACATGTAGATAGCAGTTGTAACACATAAATGCATAAATATAAATAAATAATCGAATCGCGAATAATGAATCATGAATAACGTTTTTTAAGAGTTGCGTAGATACCGCTCGACCGCAACATCATTGAAAGCATGTCAATATTACCAATGGTCATAATCGAGTATAATTGTCACAGTTGGGTAATACTACTTAAAAAAAAACAAGGAAATAAATAAAATACCATAAGATAAATATTCATTTATTTCGCACACCTTCCTGCATACCGCTTTCGTATTTTATTTATCATAGTTCGGTTCATTTACTAGTAACTTCACACCCAAGGCCAAGAAATAGGCCCAAACATGCACATCGTTGCAATACACGTTCAGCCTACTTCACAAAAGCAGCGTTCAATATTTCAAACACTCATATTCAACGCCCTCCTGTCCCTTCTAGTTCTGAATCATCCATTAGCCAAGACTAGCTCCAACCCCAACGATAAGATCGCAGCTACCCCGGCTTCCGATGCCTGCACGCCTACCTACCACTTAGGCAACGTGGGGCTCGAACCCATGACCCAAACTAGACCGGGCTTGGTTACTTTAAACTTCAAATAGTTCAAATGAATTTTTAGAATTTTGATATGCCAAAATAAATCGAAATGAATAAATAGATAAATAAATAATAATTTAAATTAATCTTGAATTTTGAAAATTTTTCATAACCAAAAAGAAAAAGAAATTTTGAATAAAAAAAAATCGTAAATAATTTCGAATAATAATAACAATCCTCTACTACCTGAAAAAGATCGAATAATAATAATATTACGTATTTTAGAACCGATTAAATGACTTTGCCTACGTTAGCATTAATTCGGCAAATATTATTAATCTGGTGTATGCGGGAAGTGTATCTGTCCTAATCGGGCGCGCGGCAATCGCTCACCAGTTCGGCGATCGTCGAGCTCTTCGAACACGTTGGGCGCCACTCGTGATCTCTAACGGCCTCACGAGAAACCGGCGTCCTACGTTATGATATGCGTAGAAACGCATTTCTACGCCTACCATATCGTATCGATGTTACACGCAAAACGATTTGGTCGACTGTCACTCTCGCTTTCGTTGGTGTCGACCACTCTTACTTTTCTTCGAAACGGGTAGGCCAACGAGACCAGCGCGCGCATTTCGCACTTCGCCTTCCTCCCTTCCAGCCTAGCCGTTTGGCTTCGCTCGTCGTTCAGCCAAGTTACGCTCGTCTTAACCGGCTGTGTGTGCAGCGGCCGGCCATGCTTCGTGTATGTACACTAACACTACCGCACGCGTACACACACAGACTTACGGATTTCGGCGAACTCTCGTCAATTACGTCGTTCCTCGATGCGGCGTTGCCGATGTTCCTATATCGCACGCATTTGAGGCATACGTCTTATCGTATTTAAATCTTTCCCTTTTAAACATGTGTCGTATTTTTTAAATTTCGTAGTATCTTTATCTTATAATCGGGAATTGGTCTTAACTATATCGTCTTTGGTAAATAAATCATTAATCGGAATTTTTAGTTTTCACAAAATATTCGTAACAATATAGAATCATTTTCGGGTGAGCTTCACGCTCGGGATTTTTGACTTTTATTACGCAAAAAAGCCATAAAAAACTCATTCGTTTCGCAACAGATCGAAACAAAATTTGCCCGAGGGCAACCGACTTTATATGCCCAAAAGCCGTGAAAACGCGAGGGGTCCATGCAATTGAATGCACAGTCGAATGGGGTTTTATTCGAAACGTTTTTTTTTTTTTGAAGCCGGAAGCTTCCGAATGTTTAACGACCGGTAGTCCTTTGTTTTGGGCTAAAGAGCCTCTTCGTAAAATATTCGTACTAACACAATCGGGTAAAAATTGTCGCTTATAATCGATTTAAAAGCGGGCTGTCTTATTCGGGTAAATAACCAATTACACAAAATGAATATTTATATAATTAGCCATTAGGCCTTACCGGGTTATTCGGTGGCACTATCGACATCTTTCTCCGTTGCTTGATCGATCGGCACACGAACTGCTTTTTGTCAAATATATCGACGCACTTACGTAATAACGAATTTTACGTTATTAATCGAAATATTTAGTTAGAAAATCAAACACGAAAATAAACATATATGTGCACATCAATACTACATGAAAACGCATATGTCTAACGATCTATAATAACGTGATGTTTACGTTGGGCTATCAGCTTCGTTTCTCTAGCCGATCATGCGCTCTCTACATTTAGCCAATTCGGCAGTGTTGCCTATTTGTTGGCTAAACGTTTCCGATCTCAACATGCCTAATTTATTAGCCAAAAGGGCAATATCAAACCGGTTTGGTTGATATTTTTATTTTGGATTTTTTGCATCCTTTTAATTTAGAATTTGGAAATTTTTATTTTTAGGGATTTTAGTTTTACTTGGGGGTTCTTTATAATTTAATAATTTTAAATACCTACTATTTTTAACGTAGGCCTAACTTTAGAAGTCGCTTCGCGAGCTTTTAAACCCTAAGGAGGCATTAACCAAACTTGCCATCCTTCGGGCCCCACGTTGGGCGCCATATGAATAATATGTGGTGTCGGTTAGGCTTATATCCGGATAAGCCAACACACATATTATCGGGCCGTCACGCTGAGACGGTCCTTCGAAACGAACATGAGTATCTCAAAGTAGATCGTGGGGTCACCCGATGGAGGCAGCAGCGTCTTAACACAAATAATAAAAACATAATTTGGGCTGCCGTCCTCAGGATTTAATTTAGACGCTCCAGCATAGTGGCTGGATCATCCCACGGGGGATGATAACCGAAAGGTGAGGGGGTGGAAAATAAAGACAAAGGAGGCTTGTTAGCCTAACAATTGACTATATTAATAAAACGACGAAAACAAACAACGAAACTTAATTAATATAAAATAAATTAGCCTATTCGGCTCTTAAAACATGATAATTATAATAATAACTAATAAATCAAAACAAACTTATCTCTTTAGGCCTGATGAAGACGGCTACTTGGAAGCTCACCAATAACACATATGTCGCGAATTAAATATCAATAAAAATAAAAATAACCGCATGAAAAGTAGAAATTAATTACGATCAATTAATATAAATTTCACATTGTCTTTTTGCAGGAAAATCGCGATAGGGAAAAGTTAGGAAAAATTCGAAAGGAGACTACGTCTTTACTCTTGAAAGGTCCAGAACGCAGTCGCTTGCCACATACGTGGCAAGCTCCCACGTCAGTCGGAGCACAACCGGTTCGCCGGTGGTGCACTCTCACGATACCGAAAGAGACAGAGTTGGATAGGTCTAACAACCTACTCAACTCTGTGCGAATTTTTATTTTTAATTAATAATCGGAGATTTTTATAATTTGTACAAGGCCCCCTGATTTTGATACCACAAAGTAGTCTGTAAAAAAGCGAACGAAAAATTTACAAATTCAAAATACATAATAATTTTTTCTTTGATGACGAAACTAAATTTTCATACTTGTCTGTAAAGTGAGTTGAAAATTATTATTTGCTTTTTCGTATTGCCTACGTAATTACTTTGCATAATAATCGATCCGAGGCGACGATGGAGATACTTGATTGTAATTACTTAAATCCGGTTGTTGATTAATATTTCGACATAAAAATTCAATGGAATCTGTAGTAAGATTTTTGTGTGCTTGTTGTTAAAAAAGGTTTCATTGTCGAAATGATTTCTTATATTTTTAATTTGTATGAGGACGTCGTCAACATCTCGTATCGCCTGGAGACATTTATTTTATTGATCCTTTGTAAATTGATCAAAAACGTCTTTTTCTGTGAAGAAATGCAACAATTAATTTTCAAATACTCTTCAATTTACGTACCTACTTCATATAAGCGAAATACTAATGCGATATTTTAACAATGCACTTATTAAAAGGTTCCAAATACCGGGGTACGCCGTATTCTAAAAAAAAAAAAAATTAAAGCGAGTGATTTTTTGTAGTTTAAAATAATACTCGGTCAAGTACGATTCATATGCATAATAATGCGCGGGATCGTGATCGTCATTAAAGTAAACCCCTTCAGTGTTGTATAAGCCTTTTAAAGTCGTCATAAATGTGTGAAAATGTGAACTCAATACAATTTGACCTAAACGAAATAAATTTGTTTTAATGTAATGACTAATGAAGTAAAACGAAATTTTTTATTTTAAAATATTTCTCGGCTTATGTTAGGAAAAATGATTTACTTTTAAATATTTCGCCGGCTGCATTTTTACCAGCTGAAAATTGAAATAAAAAAATTATCACGAATGAAATATCTGCTCGGAATTTTTATTAGAAAACTTACTCGTAATTACAGCGCATAGATTAATTTGTACGAATATTACGAAGACCAACTTCATTTTGTTTTTTCAAAGTTGCCACCGACGTGAAAGATGAGCTTTCTTATGTATGTTTTTCGTAGACAATATTGTCTAGTTTTATAGAAAAAATAGATGAAACGTATGTCAATTCTGTGTAAACATGAAACGAATTTGGCGTTACGGTGACACTTGTACAAATAACCTAAATTGTCGAATATTTTAAAAATAGAGAAAAATCTGCTTTTATTGAAAAATAAAAATTTTTTTCAATGAATATGTTCAAACTAGTAGCGTGTTCGCAAATTTTAACGCTAAATCTTCCTCGGGGTTTTTAAAACTTGTTTATTAGAAATCATTTTGATTGGTGAAATTTTTTTAGATATGTTGTTCTATGTAGTTCGAGTATTAAGAAGCGAAGGTAATTGAAATTTCATAACACGTTGCGCTATCTGTTCGGGACGATGTGAAATATCGCCAGGATTTTTCAAAATGCCGATAATAGAAAAAATAAAATAGTATTTGGGGTTGATCCTAATTCGCAAGTTGTAAATTCAAAAATTTTATTTAAACAATGATAACGGAAATTACTCGATTAAATTATGTAAGTGATGAATTCCTGATGAAAATTATCGTTTTAAAAAAGGTTCTAGAATTTATGAAGGTACTCGTTCGTTATATTGAAACAGAAAGCTCTCGAGCTCGATTCGTCTTGAGATAATTTAAAAGAAAAATAAAACCGTGAAAAGAACATTTATGCATTTTGATGCTTCTAAAACTTTCCGCTTTGATTACTCGTGACTTTAAATAAAATGCATCGTTTTGGATGTGCCAAAGAAAAAGAGATTATCTCGGTACGGTGCTCAGTTTTTATAATTCGACATTCGGTCGATACTTCGATTGCTGAAAATTCGAGTGTATTTTGGTGTGCGAACGATTTATGGTGATTTTATCGATAATTCTCGCATTAAAAAGCGGCTTTCTAACGTTCTCTTGATAATGTTATTCTTATTATGAAGTTACTCGCGAAGATAAATAGGCTGAATAATAATGATTTTATTTGCAAATTCATTAACATATGAATATTACATAAAAACGCATGTTAAAATATGCGCACGCATTCAATAAATATGCTTCGTTCAGTTGAACATTCGACGCACGCATTACAGCAACCGATCAACTTGACGCATGCGCATGCAATACTTGTCACAGGTTCGTCATTCGTTTCGCAGCAAGCGTCGGTGGCGGACGTGATTTAGGTGCGGAGGTAAAACAAATTGAAGTTTTGTGAGTTTAGCTTTTAAACTAACACATTTGGATTTCTGGCCATTAAATATCTGAAATTTGATGAATAAATTTGAGTAGTAATATCTACGCTTCAGAAAATTGCATTCTTATCCATGTCTTCTAACTGTTTGGTGGTTACTTTAAGCAGCACTGGTTGAAGCGAGTTTTCTAGATGTGCATTTTCCCCCTCGTACCTCTTGGTGGTAACTATAGATGACCAAGGCGAAATAAGTAAACAATGCTGTAATGAAATGAGATAAATTTCGAATCTAATCTTTCAAAATGAACAGAGACTTAAACTGGTACAAGGTTCTACGTACCAGCAATTATGAAATTATTAAATACGAAAAAAAATTTTCTGCTTGTATCTTGAACATCTACACCCATATTTTCAAAAAATTCGTCAGCTTTTTTGGGACTGGAAATGAAATAAATAAAGGATAGTGCTGCGGCTATTGCGAATATGAAAATTCTAAATATCGTGACGAATACATAATACATAAGGCAGCTTGAATTTCTCTGTAAAATTTAGAAAATTAAGTTCATTTGATTTTATCCATGTGCAAGAATTAAGAATAAACAAATACCGAATACCCTCATGATTCCAATAAGCCCCACAATTGGGGTAACCATGAATAGAAAAGCGGTGAGTAGGAAGCTAACGAACAACAGCAAGGATTGGAAATCTACATTTGAACATACAGGTTGAGTTATTGTCCCATAAATAGAAACTATTTACATTTAATTAAATAATTTATACCTACTTTCAGCTGTATTTCCTCGTAGTTTTTTAAACGTGTATAAGCCCTGAAAAAAAAAAGCCTCTGGTCAGATCTTTTTTTGGTGACGCTGAATAGGAATGAAGAGAGAGGAGCATCATTTTTCATGTTGTAAATGAATTCAATATGCATTAACAATTTGTGGAAAGACATCGAAGGACGAAGCATCAAAAATAGATTTTGAAGCCATTGTCAGAACTTCTGCAAAGTTCTATTAATCGGCGAGCCATTTGTACGTAAAAATGGATCCTCCCTTTATTATTATTATTGAAAATTGTCGTAGATGCGATAATTTTATTATGAGGATTTTGTAAGATTGTAAGATAGAGATGTACATATCAAAATTCTTCTTAATTAAAGTATAACTTACCAAGTCAAAAAGAACAGCAGCAATGCTTCCTTGTTTCAGCGGAAATATATAGCAGCACTTTTTAAGTACCAGCATATTTATAATTTTATTTTGTAATGATTATTACGACAAAATTCAAATTATTCTATAAAAATTCTATCAGAATATCAATTTTTTTTTGTATCATCTTCTCAAAGCATAATTTCACATTGGCTGAGCCATTCACGCATTGTGACTACTTTGCTCAAGTTTTTACGAAATTATGCGTAAGAAATCATCTTTTAGGTGTGACCGACTTGGTTCCATTTGACATTTTAAATACGTCACAACTTTACCCTTTTCAGCTCGTGCTAAAAAAAAGGGTGTTGTTAACCTGCTGAGATAGTGAGAAAAATACTCGTAAACGAAGCAAATTGAAAAAAGAATTTTTAATAAATTGAAAACGCAAAATGTAGCGGATGTAATAACCAGAGTAAACAAGACCTGCACATTTGCATGTCTCAACATGATCCTCTTGGCTGGAAATCCTTTCGCAGGTATCGTGATTAATTCAAAGTTCTAATTCGTTCCCGTCGACATTTTGAGATTACATCGAAATAATACACTTCGTCGATTAAGTATAACGTTAAACTAATCATTGCTGTCAAACCGAGTCTTCTTGACCGTTATTAATTACGATAAAAGAATTTAATACCCGTGAAATACAAGAATACGAAATTAATCTCGGATTAAGTGGGTATATAAGCTTTGAATTAATTTTTTCCCCTTTAATGTAAATCTTTTTTTAGGAAGTAGCTTTTCTTTTTCTATCTCTTTCAAGTATTCGATACGATAATTAATACCTGTTGGTATTCACCTGCGCGAATATCCATCTTTGTTTTAATATTCAGTTTGCATAGACTTTCAAGTTGTCAATAGTTTTTGTTATTGTTGTTTTCGTTTCGCAATATATAAATACCTATCTAAAAATTTAAATCACGCTATCCTCCCCCCTACCTCTTCGAAATTTGTTTTACTACTTTCAATCTAGGAGCCAGCCCCCTTGTAAGTTGTGCACTCTTATTGGAAGGAATGAATGATGTACGATATGCCTTGATGTACATAGTTTTCATGCATACTCGTATTTCGAAAATCATAACTTTTTTAATCTATTCTAATTTTTTTTCATGATTTTTTGATGTTTTTTAAATAAATATTCCCGTGAAAAAAATTACCAAAAATATGCATTTCAATGCGTCATTATCTCGATCAAATACTCTAAAAAAAAGTACTCTAATTTTAAACCAAATAAGAAAAAAAGTCACGTCGAAGGTGATCGAAAATATAGCTGAACGACAAGGTAGACGCATTGTCCTTTGATGTTTCGGTCACTCTTGGAGGGTAGTTTTTAGGTAAATTTTTATTTTTCGAATATAGTGGTCAAGGCTGTCTTCACGTTGCGTTACGTTTCCTTAATAACTCTAAAAATATGATTTTCACGTGAATGGTCGTTTTTTAAATTTAAATTCAAACTCAAGGGTACCTGAACACAGGTTCGTACCTTGTTGTATTATTGTTAATATTCAATGAAATTAATTTTTTTCTTGATTAAGGGATTGGTTAGAAGTAGCGGTATGTTTACAAACATTGTCAAGAACAGGAGGGAAAATTGATATCACTGTAATCTTTTATTATTAATGAACGTCGTTGCGTTGACTTCTCACTTACACGATACATTTTGGGATTGTAACGATTTCCAAGTTATAGATTAGGCCGAAGAACATTAAAAATTGTCTAAATTGATTTGAAAAAAAAGTACCTAAACAGAAAAAATTTAACGTATTTCATATTCGAAATTCAACCCATTGGAACTCTGCTCCTCTCAATAGTGTGAGTTTACCATATGACTTAATCAGGTTTTTTTTTCGAGGTGAGAATAAAAATAGATTTGTTTATATTTTAACCATCGATTGAAATTTTGCGAGAATAATGTATAGCTTTGTCATGAGTTATTTGATATTTTTGCCTAATTTCTAATCTGAAGGAGTTACAAAGTGAAAAAGATTTTCACGCGATGTAGCTCCTTCAATATTGAAGATATGTAAATTTTTTTTCGTAGGTTTCGATTAGTTCTACAAGGAAAGATAATGATAAAATTTTGCATTTCTTCAATTTTGAAGGCGCTATATTATTGCGTGGACATTTTTTTCGCTTAGTAACTCCTTTAGTTTAGAAATTAGTCAAAAATATCAAATAACTGATTTTGCGATACGTAATGAGATCTTTCAAAAATTTGTTCACAAATTTTTTTTATCAAGAGAATTCTTCGAGTTATTTACAAGTTCAAAAATTCGGCGCCCCTTCGATTTGGAAGTTAGATCACATTTCACAATAACTTGAAGTACTATCCACCGGTGGTTCTTTGCCTTGAATTAAGAACCTGTCGCAGTTTGAGATGCTTTAGTGGCTTTGAGAATGAAAACCGAAAAAATAGTAGATTATCGATTAGGAAATAATTCATATTTTCATTTCATTTACGTGTAATTTTACGCAGAACATTTACCGCGGACAAAATACTATGTAAATATCTCAAGAAACTCTTGCATAA
>QBDW01001274.1:0-47727 GCA_003261595.1 Maconellicoccus hirsutus
ATCGATTTTAAACTAATTTAACAACATTTAGCAAATTTTTATGCAATTTTAAGCGAATGTTGATTGATTCTTGACGATTTTAACAACATTTTAACAGTTTGGTGCATATTTATGCAATTTTAAACAGCTTTTTGACAGTTTTTGTGTCATTTTCAGCAAACATTGAACAATTTTGGACAATTTTAACAACATTTCAATAGATTCTTAAGTAATTTAACAACATTTAGCTAACTTTTGTGCAATTTTAAGATAATTTTTCATCATTTCAATCTATTTTAACAACATTTTAATCGATTTTAAACTAATTTAACAACATTTAGCAAATTTTTATGTAATTTTATACAAATTTTAATCAATTTTGAACTAATTTATCAACATTTTGATAGCTTTTGGTAATTTTGACCAAATTTCTCATCTATTTAATGGTTTTATGCAACTTTTGTGCAATTTTGAGTAAATACTGAATAACTTTGAACTCTTTTAACGACATTTTGGAAATTTTATGTAATTTTAAGCAATTTTAATCAATTCAATCAAAATTTCGACAATTTAAAAAAATTTTTAAGCGAATGTTTCATCAACTTGAACCACTTGAACATATTTTATTCAAGTTTGAGCAAATATATTGTGATTTAAATCAATTTAAAAAACTTTTAACATCATCCCAACTTTTTGATCGTTTTAACGACTTTTTTTACATAAGTCAAAAAATCTTAATGATCAATATAAACTTCGATCTACATATTCTGAAGAAATATTTGACAATTATCGGCCATTTCGATAAACTTTAATCATTAATGAAATCTAATACTATTATTTCAATTAATTATTGATATTTAGATAAATTTTTCGCAGTATTGAAATATCCTTCCGACAACAAACCGATCACAGACAAAATCCAACCACTGCTCTCAAATATCTCACTGGAATTAAAACGCGACGGTGTAAATCGATAACAATATCATTTTCAAATCAACGTCGGGCGTCGTCCGTTTACCTGCGATAAATCTTACCTCGCGCGAATCCAATTTTAATAAATCTTACGCACGACATCGAACAATAAAACTCCAATATAAAGATACACAAACCTAACGACCGATTGCGGATGTTCATAAGAGGAAAAAAATTACTTTGGCATTAGCCGCAGCAACGGAAGGCTATCAACACGTACAGGTACATTCACCGCGAAACGTCGGCTTACAAGTTGTGTATTCCTGTAACGTCGCCGGTCTAACTGTACCGAGTGCGCATCCAGTGTTAGGGACGTTTATACGTTATTATATATAATTGTAATGGGTTAATTTCTGCTCGTATAAATTCGAATAGGTACTGTTTAATAATAGAGTTCAACACTCATGTCTGCAACGAAATAGTAATTGGTGGAAAGGAGACATGGTCGAAATATAATGCTCGCATAATCGGCATTCAAAATTTTACCAAATAACGGCGAAAAATTCGCCGCGTTGAACGTGGGCCCGCGATGACGATGCGTTTACCGAAAATGCGTTACGTTGCCAAGTTGGTATTTAATTCAAGTTGAAGGTTAGATAATCATTGGAGAGGTAACTAGATAAACAAACGAATTTACTTGTACACGCGGATGTTTGTTTATTTACGAGTTCGACAATAAATTTTCTCATCAGATTAGAAAGTCTAGTACAATATCGATTTTTAATTTCGAGGAGCTGATAAGAGCTGAAAAAATACGAATGACGCATCGCTCCCAAGGACGACTTGTTTCACACATGTAAATTTGGTTTTGCATATTTGCTACAATATGAATATCTTAACGACTTTCCATTCATAAAGGTCGAATTTTATTGTATTGAAATTGACTCGAAACATCGTAAAATGTAAAACCGATTTTAGATATTTTTCTATCGAACAATTCACCAACATTATCGATTTTAAATACATAACTACAAAGTGTTATGTTGGCGTTATTAATAAATGGTTCGTGGTTTCTAAACCAGTCCCCTCTGTTCCCCCTTTGGTGGATATATTACCAACGATTTCAATCCCACGACGAGACCATGATTAACCAACTGTTGACTTGGCCAACAATCACTCGACGCTTTACCTAACCCTAAACTCAGGCTCAATTGCAACCCTTCCTATGTCATACCCACTAACCGAGTTACTCGTCGAATACGTCCTATTCACTTGTTTCACTTTTTTTTTCACATCTGAACTCGAACACGTGCTGCTTTGTTGTACAGAAATCCATCGCCAACCCCACAATTCCGTATTGATTTACAGCGTTATCTTCAAAATTGCCCAAGCCATCGGAAACACTGCAACCCTCGCTAACTTTTCATCTCGTACGTTTCTTGACAACCAACAGCCGTCTTTATAAAAGCACGAGATTAGAATGAAAAACGAAAAAAAAAAAGGTAAAAGCTTCGCCATTTCTAACCCCTCTTCAACGTTACATTTCCATCTCCCAAACGCAAAAGAACACCAGCTTTAAAAGTAATTTAACTTGAGTGTTAGTAATGGTTTGTAAATTACCGCGTTAAATGGTTGGTTCTCGTTGGGGAATTCCTGAAAAAAAAAATTATCAACCTTGTTTTCCTCATTTAGTATAATAATTCCTCGAAATTTTCAACCATACGCCAAGTCTCGTAAATTAATTGCAGTTTCGTATTACATTTTTGCGAGCTTATTCGTCGAGTGTGTATTTTCCTTATTGAATGGATCTGAAATTCAATGGATATTTGAGTGGAAGAAGATCGAGGGGGTTTATAGCCTTTTTCCGGGGTACCTACCTAGACTATGTAGGAGGGTTTAGTTATCATTACTTGAACGAATTCTGTTCGAATGTGGAGCCACAGGACAGGCTTTGGCTCGAGTTTTTAATCTATTTTGTAAATGATCTTTGGTACTTTGTTTTCTTCGAATCTTATTCTAGTGCTCGTATTTTTGTGTAATTATTTTCTTATATTTTCGCAGATAAAAGTCATCGAAGAATTTTCGAGCTTTTTAACTACTTCTTTAGTTCCTTTCATCTCGCTCAAATTTCAACTGCTTAATCATCGGTGATTCTTTTTTGAATAATTTCCTTCTCATTTTAATTCCCATCGTTTTGCAAAAGAATTATATGTAATTCAAATTTAAGTTGCTACAGCCTTGAAGAGAAAATAAGAGGCGAAGGGAGGAAGTGGCTTACATCATTTTTGAGAACAGCAAATAATTCAAAAAACCAAGCTAAAACATCGCTAGTGATTTTTGTCCACAAAGCAGATTTTAATCAAGTTACATAATTATGTACAATATTTTATTTTCAAAATAAATCGCGACTTTCCCCTAAATTCTGGTATTCTTTTTTCTGCTTTAATTTAATTACTTTCGCAGCAGTTGATGAATCTAAAAATGACTCTAGATGCCTAAATTTTCCTCATTTTTGATGATTTTCTGAAAATTTAGAAACCACCATTTTCAAGAAGACAACCCAAGGAACCCTTTGCAAAACTCCATCAAAAACAAATAAGATAAGGAAGGGGGGAGAGCTCTCACGCTACAACTTCTACATGTTTTCGGGTGACAATGAGCATCTGAATATTTTCCAATATTTTCAGGAAATTAAAAAAAATGGTATGGAAATTACTTTGTAAATTTTGCAACCAAAAAAGTAAGTAAAAATTCAAAAATCAAGCAGTTTAGCCAATAATTTTCATTAAAATTCAAAAATAATTTGAATCAAAACAGAAGCCAGACATAAAAGATCAATAGAGCTAAAGAAGTTGCAAATCATATTTCTAGCTGCCTTCCAACTTGATTTTTGGTGAAAAAATTAAAAAAAAATTTCGTTGGATCAATTCTGTCATTTTTAGGACTTTTTTCTGTAAAAAACGCCCCCCGGGACGAAATTGTAACTACATGTTTTGATTTTTGGTTTCTGACAGAAAAATACACAACATTTTAAATTAAGTATTCCTGGAAATTTTTGAATATTCATGGTCCGACATTTAAAAATAAATTTCGCATCTCCTTACTCCAATGAGTCCTAAAAGAGCTTCAAAAAAATAGTCCAACCTAAGAAATTTTTCAAGAATTAATTTCCGAAAAAATTACAATTATCAATGTTTTTTTTTTCAAATTCATAATTATTCAAAAAATTGTATTGTTTCAATTTTTATTAAAAAAAATACAGAAAAATTGTTTAAAAAAGGAAAAAAATGTCCTTTTATTTTATCGTAAAAATGTGCAATTTTCATTATTTTCAAAGGACTTTTCACGTATCTACACACAAGAAACATCACTCGAGGGAATTACTCAAATCTTCTCCTCAATACTGACAAATTATGAGCGATATTTCTTCACAGTTTCAAACTTTTAAATTATTTGGTCATTTTGGACTTGGTAATTTATTCATTTGGGTAAAATGTCCAACTTTTTGTTTCGTTTCCAAATTACTGGATTTACATGGGATTTGAGAAAGGAAATTGTCAACTTTAAATGGTTTCCAAAATGTGAGAAGGGAACTCTTTACACCCCCTCTTAGTTATACCCCAGGATGCAAAATTAGGGTATTAGAATATATTCGGGTGGGAGTGGGGGTATCTGTTATCTTGAACAACTACGACACGGTTTATATGTAGAAATCGTGGAATTTGTGATTTTTTCAAACAATGATTTTCACGAATAATTTAATTAAGTGAATTTCATTATTTTCCTAATTTCTACAAAAGACATAATTAATTTTAATTTTAGCAAATTATAGGTTTCTTAGTTTTACAATTTTTATAAAACGCAATTCAAGAGGATTTCTTTTAGGAAAAAAAAAAAACTGAAGAAAATAACAATTTTCAATTTCGCGATAAAATTTTCCACCTCAACAAATAAAACCACCTACGGAGAATCACTCAAAATGACCGGTGTGAAATGAACATACGTCAACGAAAAACGAAAATACTCGTAATTCCAACCAACGCCGAATACGAGAATACCATAGAAAATACCTCACACCGGTCTTCACGTATTAAACTGCTAATTCAACATAAATGGTAACTTAATACCGGTTTATTATCGCGTAATTATTCAACTAGTTCGCATGACATATGACGTTTTCGACGATACATATATGTACACAGGTATCAACTGCAGTATATTGCACAATTGCTGGTTTTTTTAGCGTTTCGAACGCATACAAAATCAAACCGGACCCAGAACTCGGTACAATATGGTTAATCATGAAATTCGTGATAAGCCAGTTATCCTCGAGAGATAAACCGTTATAGTAAATCTATCAAGTTCAAGCTGTATGAAAGTTCAACAAAATTCACACGTCGGAGTGCTTCCAACGATGGCTTTGGGAAATTGCATAAATACGTGCTTGAAAATAACTCGAAGAGCTTTCAGCATCGAGGTTTTTCCGCGAGACAGTCTGTTAAGCATCTTTGTGAGCCAAACGTATGAAGATATTATCTCGTAATTTACTAACACAAAACCATTTGTTTATCGAACGTTGAACACGTAGCTTTCTCGTCTGCTTTGTTTATACTTCGCTCGTTTCAAAGAGCACCTCACAACTAGTAAATTGCCATTAAAAAAAAAATAAACATGGAAAAGATTTCGAGTGTTTGAAAGTACGCGATTTATGATATAAAGACGTTGGCCCTTTTCGGGGTGAATTTTTTTCAAAATTGAACCAACCTTGATGAAGCATTGCTTTCAAGTATAAACCATAAGTCGCCATTTTTCGTAGTTATTTTCTCAAAACTGCAACTTATCCGAAGTACGAGTAAATTTATCGCGATAATTCCAAAGCGTCTCTGCGGTTTACAAAACCAGAAAATTTATCGTCCATGGGTAAAAGCCAAAAACTTTTCCACCGCGTGAACGACACCGGAAGCGATACGCTTGGCAAGCGTGAATTTTCACGTAAATATTTAATCAAAATAACACACAAGACAGGGCGTCATTCGAGATCTATAGCTAGCTTTTTAATTATCTCATTTCTCGTTACTGTATCCCAATTACAATAGCAAATTGTTCATTGTATGAATCGTCGCCGCCACCGCGGTCAATTGTATTTTATTACATGCGGTCGTAGAACTCATAAATACCTTAAAGGCTTAAAGGTTATAGCTTTTTAATAACTTTAATCTATTTCACGACATACGAGTAAATCTCATCGAACCGATTGCTCAAAATTTACGAGTACCCGTGTCACTACATCTTACGGTTCAATGATACCTTGTTAAGAAGGGTACACACCGATGTACGATATTTACACGTGGAAAATTATTAGATTGATTTATCTCATACGTCGTATTTTTCTCGTAACGAATTTTCGTAAATGTCACAAAAATGAGGTATTTTTGTACATTGTCATATCTCGGTGAATCCTTTGACAAACACTCGTTACAACTTTATTCGTTCGTTTTGCTTATAAACATAACAAAAGAACGTCTTTTGTCTCATTTTCTTGATAAATTTCACAAAACATGCTACGTGCTTTTGTCAGCCTACGTTTTACTTCGCCTTTTTCATACAACTTCAATACGACCATCATTTCATGGAAATTCCCTTTTTAATACTTCACCTCGAGTGCTCCAACCGATGTGAAAAATTGAATACCACAGAGATCAACATTTTCGGGACTACTTCATCGTGAAAAATTGAAAACCTCTAAGAAATGAGGTCGTTTAAAAATACAGTAAATGGCCTTGGTAGTAGAAGAAAAAAAGTGAAGAGGTGCATCCAAAAGAAAGCTCGAGGGAATAGGCTCTTGAAATCTTACCATATTCTTATTGTACCCACAAGGTGGATAGGTAACCGAAGGATTCGGATAGGAATTGCTTGAGATGAGGTTGCTTTCAAAAATTTCCAAATGAGAAAAAATTAGTAATCGAGGAACGATCACGTTTCGAGGTTTAGAGTCGTAATAACCCATGAAATCTACGCACCTTAATAAAATCAAGAACAGAAATCAAGCCTTTCGCAGATTAATAAAATCCAACACCAGGTCAAAATAAACATCAAAAAAATCACCACACTGGACCCGAATCAAAAACTTGAAAAAACGAACTTGCCAACACCTTGACCAATATTTCACTCTGTAATGCTTCACTCCGAACACACCGAATAAACATCTGATTAAGTTTGATATATCGCACAAACGACACAGGCGAACTTACCTGTCATAAACCTCACACGTCTCGATCATCGATCACACCGCGTCTCACAATTAAGATATCTCGAGAAAGAAAAATACTCCCGTCAAAATTTTCGTTATCTTTTCGAATAACATGGCCTCCATCCAAGAGATTTTTAAAATAAACCGTCGCAGTTGCGTAACCCGGAGAATTATCTCGGTAGCGATCACGATCAGGATATTCACCTCGCGAAAAATTCACTCGTCGATATGATCGATCATATACCGTAAGTGCCATGTATCCGTCGGGATCTCGATATGTATGATCATTTCCTGCAATTGATGCTCGCATTCCATTCATTTGGCGGAATTGGGTCAGCGAAAAAAATAAAATCTTGGAAAACGAATCCGTAGCTAATTGATTATTTTCGAAATGCTGCTTTAATGACTCTTGAAAATTTTCATCATCGGAGTAAAAATATTCTTCAAAACGTGTTGAAATTTCACCGAATTATTCGTTCGATTTTTTTTTCAAAATAACTAAAAACAATTTCTACAATTCTAAATAACTTTATACTGTATGTGTAACGTGGAAAAAATCCATCGAAGATCGAAACACGATATTTATAGGTAAGAAAACACCATTTCGGAACCAAACTAAAGTTTCGTAATGTTACAAATTCCGGATTATTTTTCCAACAAAGTACTTGAGAACTTTTACTCGGTATGATTTGCAACACGACCTTTGTACTTTGTAGATAACATAAACCGAGTATTTTATTCATTAATATCATCGAATGATTCTTTGGCAAACTCTCATCTTCTTAAGTTTACTTTTTCCGTGTATAACGACTTATCTATATTTTCTTTCCTTTTGTGAAAATACGATAACAATACAAAGAGAATTGCGATAAAAAAAGATAAAATTTGCCAGCCCTTTTCTACTAATAAATCCGCACAATTACCAAGGAATACCTGCTTCCTTGAAATCTCAAACTATCTGAATTCTCTGACGCCAGCATATCGTATTTCGGATAAATTCACCTTTAAAAATATGCTCGTCGATTTGTAACAAAAATCTATTCCACTTCTTATTTTTCCAATCGTCGAAAAAATTAATAAACGGAAACGAATAAATTTCCTCGTTTACGTCATAATCCATTTTTTTTAAATTTTCCACAAATTACCAGCAAAACGAGAACGCTATTTATTTTACTCGTGTTCGCATAAAATTTGCATTTTTTCATTCACGTTCCACTCGAAAAATAATCTCGACATATTTCCACGCAATTCTATCTACGATACGAAATCTCGCCACGATAACGAACTCTTTCACGAATCTAGCTCATTACAAAATGCCCCATTTCGCGACAATTGTCTTCAAAGTAAAAAATTAAAATGTCACGGCTCGATGAATTAAAATGCGCAATTTTTCTAAAAATTTAATCACCAAAATACCGATTCTTTTATCATTCTCCAAAATGCTATTTTATTTCTACGCAAAAGAAAAATAAAATCGTAAAAATTAACGAGCCAGGGAATCTCGACAAGCGAAAAAAATTCCCGCATAGCGCTTAAAAATAACAAATTACACGAGTTCAAAATACCTTATTTGTTTACCATCAAAACAATGCATATTCAAAACACTTCGAATGCTAATAAAAGAAAAGCTTTTAAAATTTCGCGCCGCATCTCGTATCGACTGCCAATAAATCGACGTTAATTGTAAATTTTACTCCGTAATTCATCGAATTGCGATAAATTAATGCCAATTTATTACGCGAATCTTCCATAACATTACTTTCGTTATATTGATTTAGAATAACGGAATTATATTTCCGTGTAATTACCATTGACGTTGACCAGTCCTTTTGTAGTTCCGAAGTACTGCGTTACGACATCACTTACTAGCTCTAAAAGGTTTAATGATGAATTTGTCTCCATCTTGGAGCGTTGTTTTATGGCAAATTTATCATTGTAGGTATAAATATAAGGGTACTAATGCATTTTATGATTATGTAACTATGAAAAATGAGATCCCAATTGACATGAAATATAGTGTAACGAACAGATGGTGGATTTTTTTGTCCCATAATGACTAGAAACCTCGGAAGAAAGAAAGAATTGTCCAAGGTTTCGTCCAAATTCTGAAATGAGTAAAAACTAGTATAGAAGGAGGAAGGGTAGCGCTCAATTTTTTCATTTTTTCGCTATCAAGTAACAAATACAACAATTTCCTTTCTTATAAGACATGTTCACCCAAAAAGTTACCAATAGTTAACGATTTATCATAATTTTTCAAAAAATTCGCTCAACTACTCCAAAACGCGTCAAAATTCACTTCAAACATAATACACTTGCTTAAAATTGAATAAAATTTTCACAGATAGCTCAAATTTGACGAAAAATTAGATTGAAAATTCTTAAAAATTGTCAGA
The DNA here is from genome assembly GCA_003261595.1 of Maconellicoccus hirsutus. Taxonomy (NCBI): domain Eukaryota; kingdom Metazoa; phylum Arthropoda; class Insecta; order Hemiptera; family Pseudococcidae; genus Maconellicoccus; species Maconellicoccus hirsutus. Next base: position 9,538 of record QBDW01001274.1, read on the forward strand.
ATTTTGTTTTAATTGATTAAAATTTGCTTAAAATTGCATAAAATTGTCAAAATGTGGTTAAAATTATTCAAAGTTATTCAGTATTTGTTCAAAATTGCATAAAAGTTATACAAAACGAGTAAATTGTTGAAAAATTTGGTAAAAAATGCAAAAAACTATCAAGGTGTTGATAAAATAGTTTAAAATTGATCAAAATCAGTTTAAAATTGCGCAAAATTGTCAAAATATTGTTAAAATTGCTTAAAGTTGTTCAATATTCCCCCAAAATGTCACAAAAACTGTTAAGATGTCGTTAAAGTGGTTAAGAATTGATCAAAATTTAATTAAAATCGCGCAAAACTGTGAAAAATCGTCAATATGTTGATAAAATTGTTTCAAATTGCTCAATATTTGCTCAAATTTGCTTAAAAACTGTTAAAATGTTGTTAAAACAGCTGAGAATTGATCAAAATTTGTTTAAAATTGCTTAAAAATGCAGGAAATTGTCAAAATGTTAAATTGCGCAACATTTTTGTAATTTTTAGCAAACATTGAACAACTTTAAATAATTTTATCAACATTTTGACAATTTGTGCAATTTTGAGCTGAACAGTTTTAACAACATCTTAACAGTTTTGTACGCTTTTATGCAATTTTAAACAAGCTTTGATTAATTCAAAGCTGTTTTAAAACATTTTAACAGTTTTTATGCAAATTTGAGCAAACATTGAACAATTTGAAACAATTTTAACAACATTTTGACAATTTTTCGCAGTTTTAAGCAATTCTAAACAAATTGTGATAGATATTCCACAATTTCAAGCATAATTTAAACGTTCTGCACAATTTTTGTGCAATTTTGAGCAAATATCGAATAACTTTGAACAATTGTAATAACATTTTGACAATTATGCGCTATTTTACACAAATTTTGATCAATTCTAAACTTTTCAAACAACATTTTGATAGTTTTTTATAATTTTAACCAAATTTTTCATTATGTTAATCATTCTGCACGACTTTTGTGCAATTTTGAGCACTTAATAATCATTTTTTAATCATTTTCTTCAACATTAAAACAGTTTTTATGAAGTTTTGAACAAATGCTGAACAACTTCCTGCATTTATAATTATTTTAATCGATAAAAATTACTTCAAAGCAACTTTTACTTCCTAAATTCGAAAAATTCCACAACAAAACCCATGTTAATCAAAAAATATTGAAAATTTTCCAAGGTACGTAAAAAATTTGAGAATCAAAAATACGTCAAACTCAATTTTCAATGATTTTCGTTTCGACGTTTTTTTTTAGGTATTGCTGAAAATTTTTTAAATATTTCGACCATTATCATTCTGTTCTCAGACAAATATACAAAGAGCGCTTACCAGGTACCAGCTATATTGCCCTATTTCCCTGTTCACTCCCCCCCCCTCCCCCGGAAATAGATTTTAGTTCCACTAATGCGGAAATGTGTAAATTACCCGAAAGAGTCTCGAAAGAGGTCTCTTGAATTATTTCAAACATAAACGTTCAAAATGTCATTACTGCATTTCCTTCTAGTTTCACGAGAAATTAAATTTTTGGACCAAATCCATCTTTCGTTTCGTGCAGTTAAATTTTGAATTTCACTTAGAGAATTAATTTAAGAGAGAAAAACGCGCTGTTTGTTTTCGATCGTAATCTAATCACATCAATAATTCATTATCTTAGGTATTCATCGTTTGTCTAAACATAACATCGATAAGATACAAGTATCATGACGTACGTGGTGAAATAATCAAAAACGAGAGAAAGAACGTGAAAAACCTGATGAAAATACCTTGAGATAAAAGAAGGGTTTCTTAAAGAAGTCGTTAAATAAAATAAATCACCTCTGAAAAATTCACGATTGGAATATTTTCATTTTCAAAGAAATCGATTTCCCGAGTGTTTGATTAATTACTCGAAATTATGCAACTTTCTCCAGCTTTTCCGCGATTCGAGCTCATTACCCTAAAAGCCAGCTTTTATCGAAAATCTCAATAATACTAAAAGACTAAGGTGATAAATACGCGTCATCAAAAATCAATTTCCTGTACTTTCGAGTAAACTCATCTCAGGTGCAGTTTTTATAACGTCTCACAATTTTTTAACATCGTCTCACACGAGCGATCCTTTTTACTCGGATTTATTTTTTAAACGTCTACGATTACATTTCTCCTCCTTATACGATTTCGTTCTATTGATTTCGCGACGAAAAAATTGCACTCGAGATAAAAAAACTTACCGCGTATTTTTTTCAAAAACAACGTCTCGATTAAATATCAAAATAGCCGCAATTAATGCTGGCATTCCGGCCAAACGTTGACCTAAATCAAAAACAAAACCGCAACGTCGGTTCGAATGTTTTTAAAATAATGACGTCGTACTACCACGCGCTCATAACTACGCTAGACGTGTATTTTACACTTGCACGTAAAAATTTACATTCACATAGAGCAAAGCAGCTGCAAAACGTCAAAAATTGATCGAGCTACGTATAAAAACCGCCTCGTACCTACGCTTATTAATAAAAAAACGTGCTTCTTTAAAGTTGTGCCAAGAATTTCAAAACACAAGGTAACTTTATTTCCGGTTATTTTTGCTAAATTTGAATTGCCGATTGGCGATGATTTTTTGCTCATTTTACGAATTCGATTATTCTAGATGCAACGAACAATACCACACGACATGAACTAATTCACATGAATCACTTCCATATGAACTAACGACCGACGTATAAAACCTAAGATTTATTACTTTATAGATAACAAATTCCTTTATCTATGTTCAGCAATAGAGACATCATGTAAATTCTATTGAAAACACGAGCTCGATAATAAATTGAAATATTTCAAATAAACTGTACACACAGTTTTGCAAAACTATCGACAAGATAACCACGAACTTGAAGAAAATATTCGACCTACTTCGGTATACCCAACAAAGAAATACCGATTACTTAATTATTTTCCCAATCATAGAACGTGAAAATATTTCCGGGTAATTTCATCTACTTTTAATTACCCGTAATTACGCAGCTGTCGTCAAATTACACCTTCGAAGGATCGCTTTTTATTCCCATTATCGCCGCAATTTCGTATAATATTTTCAAACCTCGTAAAAAATGCACCCAATATTAGAAAATTTATAAGCCGAGGAAATACCCCGACCTTGGCAATGACGCGGTAACCTCCGAAGAGAAATTATACTCGGTGAAATATACATTTTGTAACGAGCAACATTCACTCGTCGACGATTCATTAAAGTTATTATTTTATTATCAGCTGAGAGAATGATGTTCTCGATGGGAGACGCGGGGAGGAGATGCCAATAAAACGTTACAATTTTAAAATTTTTACGTCATACTTCCACCTCCTGAATACGTAATTTGAGAGGAGGAGGTGGATAATGTCACCTCGTTGACCGACAAAAAATTACATTTATGCACATTAATAATGATACGTGTCGTTGCAATTGCAAAGACAATGACGAGGAAAAAATTGTAGATAATTTATTAGCGAATCGAGTGCGAAAAAATTGATGTGAAGGTAGAAGGTAGGAAGGTAACTGCTTTTTTATGACGTTTTTGAAATCGTATTTTTCTCGGTTATTCGTAAAATAATATTAAAAAAAAAACAAAACAAGAAATAGGAATCACCTAAATAAACAACGTGTTAGGTTTGATTTCGATATTTCGATTTTGATATATCAACTTCCAAATTTTCATATTGATATTTCAGCTCCGACGTTTTCATTTTAATATTTCTATACCTCGATTTTGATATTTCGATACTTTGGTCTATAATTATAATAATGAAATGAGATATCGAATTATGTATTGAAATCTGAATTCGATTTCGATATTTCGATTTTAATATCTCTGTTTTTGATATCTCTGCCCCGATGATATCGACTTCGATTTCAATATTTTAATCCTGCCATTTCGATTTTGATATTTCGACGTTTTGATCGATCATCGAAATTTTGAAACTGAAATGTCGAAAGCGAAATATTGAAATCGGAATATCAAAATCGAAACATCGAAATTGAGTTGAAAAATTCGTAATAGTGGAGATTTCGATCTGATATCGAAACATCAAAAAATCAATATCAAAGTGAAAAACAGTAAAATCGAAATGTTGAAATCGAAACATAGAAGTCGAGTCGAACCATTCGATTTTGATATTTCGATATTTGTATCTATTGTCAAAAGTTTGAAACAGAAATGTCGAAATCGAAATATTGAAATCAAAATATCGAAATCAGAATATTGGAATCGAAATATCAAAGTCAAATTAAAAAATTCGATATCGAAATATCAAAAAATAAAAGAATCAAGGTGAAAAATAGTAAAATCGAAATGTTAAAATGGGAACATCGAAGTCGCTTTGAACAATTCAGTTTTGATATTTCGATATTTTTATTTATGTATTATTAAAATTTTGAAACTGAAACATCGAAATGGAAATATTGAAATCGAAAATTAGAATCGAATTGTTGAAATTGAAATATCGAATTTCGATAATTCAATAAAAAGGCAATATATTGCTTTTTTATTAAATTTATTTCTAGGTTTTTGGAAAATTATCGATCATGAAAACAATCGATTCTTTACCTACAAGTATATCTCAAAAATGTTACTTTTAATTGGCATTTTCAACCCCCCTTCTCCTCTAAAATACTTGAGTTTTGATTTGTGATCATTAAGTAATCCATAAACCTACAAAATTTTCACCTAATGAAGTTTACATTTAAATTGAAGCCTTCCTCTTAATTAATTTAGTCCATAAACCTGCAAAAATGCTTTTTGAACACAAAAAATCATTAAATAGTCTGCGATTATTGTAAACTTGACAACGTTATTTTCAAAGTCTTATCAATCATTTCGACGCACAACTGAGCATGACGTTTGGACACTTGGTAAATACAGAAATCACGCACCCCAATTTCTCCCCCTTTTTTTACTTAGTAAATTTATAATCAGAACAATTCGTCGATTTTACGAAAAAAAAAGAACAGATATATCGTCGAGCATATCATTTCTTTCTATTTCATCCTCTCTCCCTTGCCTCATTTCTCCAAAGAAAACTCCCAATTCAGCTACGCACTCGGATATCCCAACAATCACCGATAAACTAATAAAACACGTCGAACAAAATCGAAAAAAATCAACCTTTGACCTTTACTCGTCTATTCGACTTGAAATTACTCCCTAAAGAAATTCCTTTATGAGAAACCCGACGCGAATAAATTTACAATTACTGGAACAAAAGTACGTTGTGATTGTACGAAAGTTCTACAGGGTTAATTAGCCATCTACCTGTATCAATGTCTACTTGAAGTATAGGTACTTAGAGAATCGTACATTTTATTCCCTTGGTACCTAATTGTATACTTTGTTTATGTAGGTAACTAGGTATACATGGCAAAGACATGTAAACAAGTACGTTTGTGTCTCTCGAGAGATGGAATTTTTATGGATTTATCCTCACATTATTATAACCTCTTGTGACACGTTGAAGAACTCTAGACATCTCGACTACGAGATGTCATTCAAGAGGTAAAAGTTCATCAATCGTTGTCCTTGACAGTACGACTAATCTTATGGAACTATGGAAGCACTTCCGAGTAACTCAGTCTTTTGGTATGAGGTTACCATAATACACGGTATAATTTTATAAGATCCAGTATCAAATTTACATACACTGAATCCATAAAAATATAACCGACATAGGCGGTAAAAGTAAATACACCTACTTGCAAGTATCACATGAATGCTGACACGTATTAAAATCAATCAGTACATTTGAGACGAGACAATACACACGCACGATCAAACACGACGCGATATTACATAACACAAACATAGATCACTTTACTACGACGATTTTGAAAACCCCGAGTAACGTTTGACCTGCACGATAAATAATTAAAAATACCCAAGGTAATACGTCCAATGCAAGACACTACATTGCTGTCATCAAAAAGCACATGTACTGATCGTGGCTGCAACGTACACGTATTAGTCAAACCAAACCAGCACAGCTGTGCTGGGATCAATACAGTATTGATTTTTCTCCGCTACGTGTTTACCAATGCTAGGCTCATAGGTTTGAAAAATTATTCATTCGATAAATAAAAACCATTCAAACTTACTCGGCTCGAGCGGGTAAACACGCGACAAATATTTACAGGTTTATAAATCGCCAAATCGCCGATGCTCCGTGATTCACGTGCGTAACGATGTGAAACTATTACACCAGATGGACAATATCGACCATAGGAGCACCTTTTGGTACGACACAATTAACCGCGGAACCTGTACGAGTAAATATGCGCGAAAAACTCGAAATTTTCCCAAAAAAATTCACGATATACAAATAAAAATAAAACCCGTATCGGCGAACATACACAACAAAACAACATTCAACTAAGCCGCAGTGTTACAACTGGGATATAACGCAAAACGTAACAGCGCCGTAGATAAGCTTCACAGACGACGTTTTGTTCGGTCGCGTATGTTTATTTCCGAAAGGAAACGATGCCGGTACACTTGGCGCAAAATTTTGCTCCGTAGTTGCACTATGGTCACCGGAGCATGTAGGTCAGGGATAGATGGCGCGTGTTTATTTATATAATTTTTTTACTTTTCAATTTCACGCTGAATATGTTACGAATTGGAGGAAGGCGAAGGTAGTGAATTCAATTTTGATCACGAAGCACAACCATACGAAGTTGGAATTGCTTTTTTAGGGGATAATTTTTGTAATTTTTTTAATACCCTTTCGAGTGAGAATGGAGCTGAAAATGAGAAATATAAAATACTCGATGCTAATTCGTATCGAAATTCGAAGATGAGCCTTAAAGCGCCGCAAATACGAGTGGGTATGCAACTATATCAACATAAGGTGGCATGGTCAGTTTCAAGGCAGAGATATCCCTCAACCGCTCTTCTTCAATGCCAGAATCTAAGAAACTCCCAAGTGGAAATATTTCCCAAAATTTGAGTTCTCTTCAGAAGTTGAATCACAAAACCGTGCCAAAAAATGAGTAAAATTCAGAATAGATGAAATTTTTGAAAAAAAACAACTAAAAATTGTAATTCCTACATACATCACTTTACCTATTCCTGAAACAATCATTCGTTGACCTTCTTTACACTCTAGCCACCAATGGTGAATTTCCAAGAGTCATTCCTCATTTGAAACGCGGGTCCACTAATTCAGGAAGCAGGCAATTACAATAAAAGTTGATTAATTTTGGGAATATATTTCCCCCCCAAATAAACGGTCTCCTTTGATTTTCCCAAAGGTTGCTCCATATAAATCTTACTCCTTGATTACAAAAAATATTCATAATTGTAACAATTTCGTTTCCAGCAAAAAAAGAGGAAAAAATAGAATTACATATTTAAATGACTAACACACAATAAAAATGTCTTACTACGATAAAAATAGAAATGAGCTTTGTGAAATAAATAAATGTTTGTCACTATTTTACTACCTCACGCTTGATTTTCAACAAAATCAGTTGATTATACTAAAAACTGTTTGCCATGTGTGAAAATTTTTTAAAAATGTACATAATATAAAATTGAAAAAAAACTCAACTTTGAGTTAAAACAAAGAAAAATAGTTTTTTATAATTAATATGTAATTTAACATATAAGATATTTAACTACTATTTATAAAGATGCATAATTATAATACATTGCATAGTTATCTTGGTGAACCATGCAGCTGCACATACTTTGTTGCTATAAAAATAATTCCAATTACTAATTCGAGTATAATCTTTATAAACAAATTTAAATTACGAGTTATTAGTGACGAAAAAGGATTCTTTAAATTTTATAATTTTGTATTGTCATTAAAGTTAAAAAAAGAAAATGAAGCAGGAAAAAATATTGAAAATAACACAAATAAAAGAACATTAGATACAAGAAATGCGTATTGAACTAACGTTGTTTTAAAAAAAAGTACTATAAAGATATACTCGTAAATAACACAGAGATTCAGCCCTAAACGATTTTTTTTTCGGGGCTTGGACTTTGATTTCAAAAGTTGATACTCGATTTTGAAGCTGAGCCCGAGATGATCAGCTTACAGGAATGGTTTGGGGCTTTGTGAAAAATTATCGGGGCTTCCAGAGCTTCCATTTTTTTTGATATCATATAATCAAGACGAAAATAAAGAAAATTAAAGCCATGAAAATCTCTAAAAATATTTGTAATAAGTATTAATTTTGTCGTTGAAAATCCGTGTTTTAAAAGTGTTTTTAAAAGTTGTTGGATGATTTTTATAGAAAATGTTATAAGAAGTTCAGTACATTAAACTGCAATTTTTCAACTCTAAAAATGACCGAGATATATCTCTGAAATAATGTTTATAGGGGAAGCGAACTAGTTTACTCTTTATTTACTTATATTTAATTTTTTTTTTATTTGATATTTAACGTCACAAGGTTGTTTCTTTTTCAATTTATTTATTTATTTATTTATTTATTTATTTATTTATTCATTTTATTCATTTTTTATTTTTTTTATTTAATTTTCAACTATTAATTTTTGTGCAAGTAATTTTCGTGTTTTTGCCGCATCGATGGTTCTGATTCAAACAGATGTTCATTTAACCGAAGAAAAATTGAAAAAAATGAAAAAATTGGAGAATTTTTACATTTCATCGTGAAGATGAGCAGTACAATTTTCACCGTTGACAAGGAAGGAGAGGAAGAGGGTTGGTAATATTTGCGGTAAAATCATCGAAAACACGACTAAAAAAATTCTCAGGAGGGAGATTATCACCCCAATTCTCTCCCCAGCCTTAAAACTGACATTGAATTCATGGCACAGTTTACATAATTAAATTACTTAGCCTATTCGGTAGAACCTTAATACGAATTTTATCCCCTTTTTGTGGCGTAAAGAAATCTTTGAAACGTAATAATACTCCAGACAAGTAATTTTGGCAGTAATAATTAAAGCCTCTGCTAAATCCAACGATGAATTATTTCACAACGTGAAATAATCAAACTATATTTCAGTAGGACTTTCCATATTCCATAAAACAAGCTAATTACACACTTTGCTCGGGTCCAAAATTTAAAAAAACGACGCCATCGGATTCATTATCTAAAAATTAAAACCTTATATCCGGCACGAGGCTGATATAGACAACACTTAATACTCAGAAGCTGATAAAGTTGCTTTATATTTACACAGTTTATCAGCAGTCTGCTGATAAATGTACTTTAGGAAAATAAATACGTCGTAATTTAATTTTTAATAATTCCATGAAAAAATCATGAAAATTGATCAATGAAAAATTCACCCAACTTTAATTTCACGCTCTATGAAAATGCATCAATATCAAATAAATATCAAAAGTGAAAAAATTCATCGAAATCGTTTTTAATGATTAATTATCTAAAAGAATATGCAGACGTTGAAAACTTCGCATTTATTAAGAGGCTGATATAGACAACACATGATACTCAGAAGGCGATAAAGTTGCTTCATGTTTAAACAGAGCTTATCAGCAGCATACTGATAACAGTTATGTGTACTTTTAGTGAAATTTACTTCTAATTTATTTCAATTATGAAACAAAAAAATCTTAAAACTTGATCAAGGAATTCGACTACTATCTGCATTACTTATATACCTAATTATCAAATGCTACGCTACAGACTCATTTTGGAGTCATATTACAAATTAAATTTTCCATAAAAACGAAATATACACTGAAAGTTTGAATATCGATAAGCGAATCACATTTCGTGAAATGTGTTAAAATTTACGAAGATAAAAAAAAATCCAATATCTATGAACCATTAAGGCGCTGAAATAACCTTTGAAAAGAATACAAACGAAATTTCACAAATATTTAAATAAAATTCGAAAACTAATTCTTGACCTAATAGGACAATTTTTGAAGCTAGGTACATCAAATAGTCATTTTTCCTCAAAAAAATTCCCTCGCTTAATTTGCAGCAATACCCTCATTATAGATACCAACGAAACACTTCGTGAAAATTTATAAAAAAATTCAAATCCGGGGCAAATCATTCAACTTATTACCTTGAACTAAAAAACTCTAATCGCGTTGATTACTCACCACGAGCTGGCAAGCAATCAACCATACTTCCAGGATTTCTTATGACATCATGTATATTTGACGCAAGAAAATAAATTTTCAAGTCTGACTAGATTCAATGCGAAGCCGAAAAGACGCCGGTGACCTTTTTAATATTCCATCAAAAATCCAAAGTACGACCAATTTTTAACCGTCAATTACTCGTAAAATATAACCTCGTTTGGGAAAATTTAAGCTCTCATGTTACTCGATTACAAATACTAGTCGATGATTTTCTTATCCGAAGTAAATTCCTCACATTTTTTTGTAAAACAATACGCGTTCATTTGAATTTATTTCGAGCTAGTTTCGGTCATTTTTTAAACTTAACGAGCTTTCCTCAAAGTATTTTTCAAGGCGATGGTAAATTAATGTGGTTTTTTGTCACAAAAAAAACGCGAGAGAACAAAAAAATAGTCAACTCGAGGGAAAATTAAGCAAACAAAGTAGCTATTTTAGTTTTTCTCGAATTACTTATATCAAGGTTGTCTGCGGAATAAAAACGGGGAAAAAATTGCGGGGTTTCTTATAGAAATTTCTTTCATATTTTTATAAAAATTAGGTAAACACTTGATTCCATAACGAGAAATCAATCCACCGGGAAATACGTATTTTTACAAATTTTCCGTATTCTGAAAAAAAAGCGTAGTTTTCAGAAATCGTACGATATCGAGAACTTATCACTTGAAAATCTGTCTAATTAGGCAGGTAAATCCCGAATTATCATTTAACAATTACTCTTCAGATTTGTTACAAATGTAAATCACGCAATACGAGATAAAAACTTAAACCAACAAATGATCCATTGAAAAGTTACTTAAGATTTATCGTAATCATCGTTAATTTATCAACATCCTGTGAGTTAATACTACGAGACTGGATAAAATATGGAAATAGTGAAATATCATTAGAATTTTAGGTCCAGACAAAAAAACTTATCGACAGTAAAGCATTTAAAATCCCTTTTGTTTTATTCACCTGATGAACAACTTCAAACGTAACTACGCTTTGTTATCGTTTAAAAATTAGGAACTTTTAAAAGATAAACTTAATAATCGAGGTTACCATCATTACTTTAATTACCTAATAATTGTATCAGTTGCGTAATATGTCGCTTACAAGCCGAAGTACAGATACAACTAAAGATAAAGAGATAAACGATAATGGTCAAAAATTACTAGAAGTTTCACTAGATTGATTTATGATCCGATATTCAAATTGGAGGATTAATCACGCGTTAACGAAAAGTAAAGTTTCTTAGAAATTGGTAGACTTTCGGTCGATTGTGTTATGATAAGAGAAGTAAGTGAATTAAAGACGTGTCTACAGTCTTGCCATACAATGTAAACTTATTTCCGTCTGGCGTCTGTATGATGTCATTAATTTTTTTCTGGGATTGATATTAAAATGCGTCATGTTTAAACACTTGTAAAGTTGAATAAACTAAAACGTTTGTTAAAGAAAAATACGAGCACAAACTAGAACATATTTTAGGGAAATTTCTCAAAGAAAGAGTTGATAATCATCAATGGTGAACACTCGGAGTATGTTTCCCCTTGAACCCCTTTTAATTTACACTAACAAGAGACCCACATTAAACTGAATTCTTACGAAAAAAAATTCCGAATGGTTTTAAAATCATTCATTACCACACAAGCATCATTCCCAAATTACCGAGTTCGTAAAACCGTCAAAAATTACACTTTCTAGAAAAATTCATGAAAACTTGTACCAAATGCGAAGAGAACCTCAGAGTCGTAAAATCAAATCGAGTTTGAATTTTTACAGCGAGAAGCATCCTTTTGAAGAACTTCCTAATACTTTTTCTTGCAGCTCATTAAAAGCAATGAATTTTTCATAATTTTTAATGTGATGTAATTAAGAAATGGAAATTGAAAGAAAAGTTGAAATTACCTGAAAAAATTAATTTTAGCATTTTATTATTTAACTCTCAGATATTTTTAAGATTACGACTTCGGTTCATTTGCAATCAAGTATGAAAAAATGCATAAAATTTTTCAATTTTCGCATGATTCAACACTTACAATTTCTTATAATTTTTATTCGTTCATTGATGAAAAACATTTAATTACTTCGATAACACTGAATAAGAAAAACTGAAAAAATTACGGTGGGGTACCTTACGGGTGCTTTTTGTTTGGAGGAAGTCCTAACTTGATTTGATTTTACGATTTCGTAAAAAGTTCCCTCGTTAGTAAAGATCACGAACAAAAAACAATTTGCATAATTTCAAATTTGAAGGGGTTTGATAATTTAAAAATTTCGACTCCTTCAAAATAGAACGTATGCAAAATCAAAGAAAATGATTTTAATTCGTACTGAACTTTTTTTAAAGCCCAGAAAAAAAAGAGTAAAAATAATTCGATAACAATATTGTTATTCATCACTCTTCAAAAAAGTCTTCTCAACGTAGTACAAGGCCAGGATTTAAAAAAAATAATATATTTGGATCCTCCACCCCTCCCCCCTCCGAAAAAAGATACTCAAAATATCAGCAATCGGAAAAACTCAAGACACAAGAATTGCTTGAGCAAGACAACATCGGCAATTTTTTAATTTTCTCAAAAAAAACTTTCGTCATTTTTGAGGAGTTTTTCTTACACAATTTACCATAAAATCGTTGGAAACGTTACAAGGAAAGATCATTGAGAAAGAGGAGGGGAGGGGAAGGATATACAAATCGCCTCCTTATAAAACTGGCAATGCCTTGACAACATACTATAGATAAAAAATTCAATCAGAAGAGATGGAGGGTATGAAAATTTGTACTGAATTCCGAAAGTAATTAACTCAATACCAAAAAACCTCAAAAACTTGAGTGAATACGGAAAAAAGCCAATAACTTTTGTTTCAAAAATTTTCAACTCAAATTGACCTTTGGTTTGTGAAAAGAGATAATTTGGGAAATTGAACGAATAAAAGCCCCATATTTTACTGAAGGGATATTTTAATCTATTATTGGAGAAGCTTACTTCAGAACGGAGATTGGTGTTATTCCTTCACTAAGAAAGTGCTACCTCAAAATTTATTCTTTTATTTTTTTTATTCATTAATAGTTTTTTGGAAAAATTTTTGTATTTTTGTTCCTCTGATTTGTAATGAAACAACTTGAAAAGCAATTAGTAATTAAAAATTTGAAAAATAAATCAACCGGGTAGCAAAAAATCGAAAATTTTCCCCCCTCATACACCTTTCTGAGTGTTTTTTTTACATACAAAAAATTACAACGATATTTTTAGACTTATCAATTTCTGCCATTTTCGCTAAATTTACTACGATTAAAAAGCATCTAGAACGAAAAAGAAATATAGCTTAAATTTACGGATAAAACTACACCTTTACAAAACTCTATATGTAAATGACTCATTAAAAAAATTCCACTGCTCGAATAAAAATTCCTCTCAATGAACCTTATCCTCAAAACTTCTACCTTAACACCTCGATTAAACTCGTTCACCCGCAATTACAAAAAATAAATAACTATAAATATTAAACTATAATGAATCCGATTCCAAGAATTGCTCCATAAATACCTCACTTGTCCAGACGATCTTATAATAACTTCGTATCCTTAAACGTATTCCAATCGACGTATTTTTAAGTAAAATTTATTTCTTGTCATGATATTTGATTAATCTGTTCTTGTGGATAAATACAATTATTTATTTTCGATTAAAGTAATAATTGAGAAATTAAACTCGAACATTAATAAGTTGAAATAAGAAAAAAGGCGCTATGATAGTTTAAGTGAGAGAAAAAAAAACAATAAATATTAATGACAGTACGCGCGCCGACTCAATCAGCAGGTCGCTAGTTAACAAAAGCCGATAAATACCGCTTCTGGGTCCTACCTCTTGTGCATTCCTTTATCTGAATTATTGTGTGTAGCGAGTAACCTGTTACAATTTTCCAGATCGTGTTTTCATCCGTCTTTGATACCAGGTAATATTTTCTTATATTTTATGATTTTTTTTGTCGTTTTATACATATTTTTTTATTAGATTTAATTAATAAGTGATTATTTAAAATTTACTGGATTTTTTTTCATTTTTTTTTCGAGATTTAAACAATTTTTTTGTCAAGTTGTTTTGGAATTATTCCTTCAATTAAATTCGTTCATTACGAATATGCAACTTAAATAACACTACCGGCGAATTTATTTCGCTAATCTTATCACCTGAAAGTTTCGGTATTAAATGTTTAAAATTGAAACATTTTTATAGCGATGTTATCAGTTATCACGTTTAAAAGAAAGTGGACATATTTTTCAAAATAATTAAATGTAATTAACGTTTTGGTGCCTCGTGTGCTTTTATCTTGAACGATGCCCTTCGTTGACGTGTAATTAAGGGTATTTTAAAATTTGCAGCCGACAACATAGGCAGGTAAATTAATTTCATTTAAATTGTATTTTTTATCCCAATATTGAGGAAAAAAACGCTAGAAATGTTCATTTGAGTTGAAAAATTTTTTCAATTTTACATAAGTGGTGATTTTATTTCAAAAATTTACAAATTATCGAAAACATTCTAAACAGTTTTCGCGACTCCCAAATATTCTCTCCCTGCCAACCAACATCCCACCTAAACTTCGCGAACAATAAAAGCCTCTTTTTCAAACAAGCGAACGAAATTCTACGATACCCTTTGGAAAAATATCCCAAATGAACCAACATGACGCGAAATTTAATCCATCACAGCCTTAAAGGCAAAAATGTCGCTTTTTCGGAATATACCAAAACCAAAATACGATGTCATTTTAAAAATTTATCGAAGTGACTATTCAAACCGCCTACATGCTCGAATTCAAAAACCCGAGTACCTCGAATTACATCATCTTGCCTCCTCCGACAACTTATCACGTCGAATACGTACTTTAATTTTTAATTAATCTCTATCTTCAAATCAGTAAATCGGTGTACAATTCTAAACCAATTTTCATTCTCATCTAAATGGTGTCTAATCGGTAGACAGATTAACGTCAATTAAATGGACCTTATGAACATATGATTAATTTGTTACGTAATTTTACTAATACTGCGGATGTGTCTTTTCAAAAGGCAGACGAATTTGTTTAATCATTTATTTCCATAGCTAGACGTATTTTCAACGTAATATTACCGAGTTTTGATTCGTGCAAAGGAAGAGGAGTAGCTTATTGGGTAATATTTCAACCCTATTGAAAGACTCCTTAAATTTCAAATAGTTGGAAAAATATTTAAACAATTTTTCGCAATAAATCACGCTTCGAAAAAATTAAATTCAAGAGGTTTCCAATCCCACTTCGCCTTCTTTTTCAAACCTTCGTTTTGCATTCACGTACTTCCCTCTTCCTAATTTTTATCGTATCATTATTCAAATTTATCATCACGCTCTAAATTTTACAATAATTAAAAAATTATCGAGTATCGCATGACCGAATAATTTTTAGATATTTAATTCTTCGGAAAAAATAATGATTTCAAAAATCAACCTTTTTCAACACACATAATGAATTTTATACGAAAACCGTCCGTATCTCTTTTCGGTGAAATTAAACACCTAAAAAAAGTAATTTTACTAATTATTCGCCAAAGATAAAACATACGATCGGAGATTAATATTTCATAGGTACAAGGTAGGACAATTCATTTAATCATAATTCACCAGACAAATAACCTTAATTCGACTTCAACGATCTCAAGATTATTACGACTCAACATTTTTAAAAATTATCTGAAAAACGATTTTCAAAATTCGAAATTTCTCGTAGGAGTATTTGAATAATCGATTAATCTACCAATACGCAATTCCACTTCCGATACGATATCTCGAACGAAAAAAATTATTTTTGAATGAAATATTACCCAATACTAGTTTTTTTTTCAGATATACTAAAACTTAATGATTAGTACCGCGTGCGTTATAATAAATGAGGAAATTATAAAAAAAATCATACAGAGGCGAGTACACAAATCTGTATAAACTTAGATAACGAGTTGCATTCCTCTATTATCTTTCATTTAATACGAACGTGCTCTTTTTTTTTTCAATAGAAATCCAGATTAAGTGCGCAGTTCGAAAAATCGTGTATTTATTTAATGACTACCATTGACAGAGTCGTATTAATTTGTTCGAATTCGTGTTGAACCAGACGATAAGAGAGATCTTGATAAGCTGAAATTATTAATCTATCGTAAAACAACGAATCTTATGTTTGGAACAACGGGCGCTTTTTATTTTTGGATTTTTTAATTTCTAAGACGCATTTGAGTTTCTTTTTTTATAAACGTCTAATTCGCGCAATGAATCATTTTACATAAAAATTTTTAAACACACGTTTTCTCAATTTTGTTATCAAACTAAAAAATTCTCAAAGAGGTTCTTTGAATAATTCATTTATAATTGGTTTCAGTATTTTAAACCAAGAAGGTAAAAAAGTCATGTAGGAGTATTTCAGTCGAGCGTATTTAAAAAGCGTTTTAGTGGTCCTTTGACTATTTATATTATCGTTGTTATTAACTTCCTCCTTTTATACGTTAAAAAAGAAACTACAAAGCCACGAGATATAGATTTTTTAAATTTTCCAAAAATTTACTTCCTTTAGAATATCTTATCGATGGGTAAAACCTTGAAGGATGCGGACGCACGTTTAAAGTTCATAGTAACTTTATTTTAGGAATTTTTCAGAAATAAATCTTTTGGTCTTTTAGCTGAATTCTGAGAAAAATAAATATCAAAAGATAGTATAAAGATGAAAATTAAGATTTACAAATTATATGATAATCAAAAATTTGTCTAGAAAAAAAAATGAAAAATTGTTCTACGAAAGGAGTCCTACATTTAATTATCTGATTTTGAGACTATTTCTTACATCAATATATTTGTGTATTGAATGATTACATTGATAAATAATTAATACGTAAAAATGTGACGATATTACCCCTTCCCCCAATTCCTTCTCTAATCTAGGGAAGCTCACAATATTTTCATAACAACCTAGTTCAAATTCATGAAAATATATTGAAAAATTCCCAAGGTCATTTTCTGGCATTTTTTGTAAATTTTGAAGTAATTATTTCGAGGCCAAAATAGTTAGAGCTACGTAAATTCGCAGAAGATATTTTCAAAAAATCTTCAATCTTCATATAACATGATAACAACCCCCCTCTTTTTTCTCAACCTAACAATGACCAGATGCTCATTCAGTTTTGGAGAAAATTTCAGAGGTAAAATGAAGGTATAGTAATCCATAAGTTCGTTTTTCAAATAAAATTACAAGTCACTTTTTATTTGAATTTGGCTTTCAGAGCTTTTCACAGCAAACATAGGTTCAAAGCAAAAAATATTACTTTAGGCTCTTTCTTAATCCTTGAAAATTCAATCTAACGATTTCAAATGAATTCTGTGTGACTAAAAAAACCGATATTTCTCAGAAACTCACAGAAAACTTCGCCTAAGAATAATCAACGGATTTTAAGGTTCTCTTCGAAAAATTCTAAAATTCTTACAAAAATCTATGAAAAATTTACCTTCCATAAAATAACCAAGTGTTTCCTACAGAGCTGAGTTTTTTTCAAAGATCCCAATAAAAAATAGCTTTGAAAGGAACAGAGGAAGAGGGGAAGTATAAGGGTCACCTACATATAAATTCATGTCATAAAGAGATCCTCGACACTCGAAAATTTCATAAAAACATCAATTCAGTGTAGGTACTTCTCACCCAATGGAAATTTTTACCGAAAGTGCGGTCACTGTTACTCAACAAAGTACTTGAAAAAAGTTGACAAATTAGCACACGCGTGTTATTAATCTCCCAAACGATATCAGTATTGCTTAACATTTCGTAATCGTTTTTCAAAAAAAAAAGAAAAAAAATCGGATTTTCTCAAATCACTATTTCGTAATTTATCCCGAGAAAGTTCCTAATCATCGTAATTATAATTGGCTTGAACGCGTAAATGAAGTGAATGCACTATGATAAATGCGTCATACTAAATATAACATCGTTTCGAATAATAATAAAGATTTATCAAAATTTTTATAGGCGGTTTTCGGGTGTAATGAACCTTGAAAAAAAAATCATACGTTGAACAATCGTTATGAAATAATTTCAAATATTCTCGTTACATATACGAAAAAAAAAGTGATAATTTAGTTTCCGGCCAATGATAATGAATGTTCAGTGTGTGATTCCATTATGTACACGTAATTCGTGTATGTAGATATTTTAAATAATTTATAATTACAGCGTTAAGTTTATTTACTTTTTACTTCAGATATGTATAACACGAAATGTTCAATTTACACAATTCAATTAATCTCTAATGAGGTTATTTAATTAGTAATCGCGCTATCGATAAAGCCTGTCAGAATTATCGTTTTTTTCTTTTACAACTCTCTTTGGATTCATTAAAAAAATTTTATCTACGAATTCGAATCGTTATCTTTAGCACCTTATACGCACACACTTTTCGACATTTATTATTATTTTCATAACATCGCGTACGTGAGTAAATGTTTTTGAATTTTCACGACGACGGGTCGTCGAGAAGAGCAGAAATCATGTTTCGATGCCCTTGCGCTCGATCACGCTACGATTGTTCTTACAATTTCCAAAAAATAAAACATCAGGTAATTAAAGTCAAAGTCCGTCAATTGAATTTATATTTAAAGACAACCTTTCCCCAGCTTCGAATCAAATGTGTGAGATTTCCATTGAAGAAAATTTCGCAATTAATATTTCAAGAGCACGTTTTACCGACGTCATTTACCAAAAAAAATACCACACACGCGTTTTCCGACTTTAAACTTTGATACTTTTTCATAAAATGTCTCGCAAAAGAGTTTCTTCTATCAACTTATACAAAGTTGTAAAATTGAAATTAAATTAATTTTCCTTAAATTCTATACTCTCCTGAAGGAATTTATTATTTAGGTATTGGCTTTCGAAATGGTTATTTCTCTACCGCACCATCTGAAATTCCATCAATCTACACCTACGTTTGTTTCGAATAATACATCATTTCCAACGAATCGAAGATATGTTGAAAATAAATTTTAAGCTACGTATCGAAAAGTACCCCAAACTTGTACTGATTGATGATCCCCGATATTGTACGAATACTTTAAAAATAAAGGCCAACATTCGAGTCTTCGCAACAAGTACTTCAACACGCGACAATAAACTTCAACTCTCACCTGGTCGTAATTCAAATGGTTAAATGGCCAGGTATGAATCATGTTTTACACGTGCTCGTCGTTTGATCTACATTACAGACCCCCAAGGGTGTGGGTTGGGCCTCGAAACAACTTGTGGTTACTCGTATCATCCTACGGCGCTTTAATGCGATAATAATTACCTTTAGTAACGCCTTTTCATCTTAAATACCAATTGTGTACTTCGAGTGCGTAGAATTTGAAAGCAGTGGAATAGATTAAAGTGTTGAATTTCCCGATGAAATTAAGCTAGCTGAATTTTTTACCCGGTTTTTTTGCTCCTCGTTTATCGTGGGTATTTTCAATGTCACCTTCGATGTGAAATTTTTGGGAATTATATATACGCCAAGGACAGGTCGGATACGCGGAAGAGGTACAGATTGGCGATCATCTTACTCCAGTGTCCTCTGGAGAGGTCGAGAGATTATGTTAATTTTAACAAGATAATTAAAACTCGCCTTTTTTTTGCCAAGTGGAAGTCATCCCGAATTTTTTTCGTCCGGATTGACGTAATTTTTAATAGCTGGTTTTGATATTAAGATGACCTTTGATTGTGTCATAGCTACAGCATGAGCAGAAATTGGACCATTTTAGGTTTCATTTTTATAAAAAGAACTCGATTTTTCTGAGTATTTAGTCTTTTTTCCTGACAGACTGAAGTAGTTATCTATGTAACTTGGAATTAGTAAGCGGACTTGGTTTAAACGGGGACGTGAGGGGGTTGTTCGAACCATAAAAGAGGTATATTTATTATAACCATATGCTTTTGAAATCCATAACCCTCATAAGGATATTTTCATACCAACACTTGATAGTAACCATCTCCATAGACATTTTCAAAAAAACCAATTTGCCGAGTGGACCTTTGACGATGAATATTTCATTGACAACCACAACGATACTAATACGTTGACGCAATTCTTTTCAATTTTACGACCTCAGAGGGTGTTCCTGGTGACATTTTTTAATCTACGAACTTGACAAAATTAAAATTATAGTTTCCTATTGTGCGAACAAATTAAAAAAGCTTGTGGGTATGTACCCCTTTAATTAATCGTTAGCTTCAAATTTTTCATTATAGGGTGAAGTGCTCTAAGACGTTATTTCTTTTAAACTCGAGTAATGTGGTTTTGGGTGTTTAAGCTATGAATTTTTTACATTCACGGATTTCCTTTAAAATGCTGGGTTCGAACATGTAGGTTGGAAAATTGGACGAATGAGAATAAAAAATTAATATGGATTAGTTTTGGTTTTAACAAAAATTGCCATTTAAAAATTCGCACACCTACGTAGTTTGAACGGGTATTACATGAAAATATAATGAAGGGGAGAAGTTAAAATTTTCATTTGTGTTTCTCATTTTGATAAATTTTTTTTCGATTTTTTTTGGAAGAAGTTATTTTTATCTTCTTTTTTGAATATTCAAATGGGGGGGGGCAATGGTTTTTTTTCTAGCCCCTACTGCATCCTTGGGACATCATTCCATAGCGGGAGTCTCTGCTGAGAGGAAATTTCAGCACGTGCAGTGGCGTACAAAGGAATTGTGCGCCGGGGGATTCAAAAATGTGCGCCCCTACCCGTCAATTTTTGTACAGTTTAAAATTTAAATTCGAAAAAATTGTAGGCTGCATATGAAACATTTTCTTTACTTCCATGTTAGGCAGATAATTAAAAAAAACACACACACACACACACAAACGAACGGTATCAAGAAGTAACAAAAATTAAACACTTATTTTATGACTCTTAACGTCGGCAAATTTATCAATTACATCGTCGAAATTGATAAGTTTTTACCGCTAAACTGCGAAGAATTGTAATAATCATGAATTCGTAATCAATAATTTACGAATTTGAAAATTGTGCGCCCGGGGAAATTTCCCCCCTCTGCCCCCCCCCCTTCCTACGCTACTGAGCACGTGTACAAAATGGAGGGTTTTTCGATTGACGGTTGATATTTTGTTTTTTGCTTTCCCTAATTTTTATGATTTTTAATCACTCAAATCATGTTATTTTCTTAATTACTTCTTACTTCTTCTTTTAACGTGTCATGACTGTCGCCTAGGCCAGAGGCACAAAAAGGCGAAAGGTTTAGATTTTTAGGAAAAGACCAGAGAATTTTCACAGCAAATAGAAATAGAAATGTTCGTTTCGCCTCTTTTGGTATTAAATTAATAATTAAAATATCTTGCATAATTTATAGTGTATCTACTATAATGACGTGTGCATTTCCTATGTATATCTTGGTATATCCACAATGTCATTTAAACATCATGACAAACAGTATTTTTGTATTCTTTCTCATTACCAAATTTGTTTTAATATATCAGTACAATATGAAACGGATAAATGACGATATTCCAAATATTTCAAAACTTCGGTACATTAGAACCGACTTTTTACCAGTTATGGATAATACGCGATAAAATTCTCTGCAAATTATGTCACAAAGCATTGCTTACATAAAACGTATCTTTGACTTAAAAAAAACGCAAGAAAACTTCAAGTTATATTACGTACGAGTTGATTATCAGCGCTGCGATGTCACGTGCTAAGAAACAAAAACAAACTATGATCAGGAAACAGGGGGGTTTGAATCGCCATCGTAAGTTGTGCACTGGTAATCAGTAAAACCTTAATTTCGCTCGCGTTTTCCTCGTTAATCTTTCGTTTTATGCGAATAACGCATATGATATAATTTGTAGAGAATTTTATCGAGAATATTTTTTATTATTATCAATTTTTTCATAAATCCATTTCTTCTCAACTTAAAAAACAAAAATCACTTACTTGCCAATCAAAAAAGTTGCCAACATTTTGCAAGAGAGCTTGAATTTTTTCTTCTGGAATTTTCTTCAAGAAGTTATTTACTTTTGAGTCACTAAAAATTACTGAGCTTTTTTCATCGTGTTTTCTGGAACTCCCTGCTGGACAGAAAACACATCCCAAATAATTAATAAAAGGCGGAGCAACATTTTAGGGAACTCGTTGATACAGGAAATGAAGTGAAATTTCTTCAAATCCTTAAAAATGTAAATTATAAGCGACCTATCACAAAATAGTATCAAATTCGCGAATTATTTGCTACAAAATCTACTCATAAACTTGAAAAATAATTCGCCAATTTACTTACTAATCACCCTGTTGTTTGACAAAAAATAAGAAACACATGGAGATTGGTAAATCAACATCTTCTCGTCTGAAAAAAAAAACATTAAACGATAACATCGAATTTTCAAGAAATTGAGCAATTTTCTCACGTTTCTCTCAAAATACTTCATACCAAGTTAATAAATTATGGCAGATACTCAATCAAGGCTCCAGTAAGTCCATAGAACATGGTTTCTGGCTCCTGCAAACATAAAAAAAACGTGAACATAAAATTCAACGAGTGCAAAAAATTGAAATCCAAGTACTTAAAAATGAAATATCAATTTTCATTCACGATTTCATTTCAACCATGAGTTAATCCATTTCCCAATCATTTCGGCGGGGCTTAAATCACGCGTATTTTTCGTGTAATAGAGCAGGTTTTTTATCACTCGAGTGGTAATTTACTAATATATATAATTTTCAAAATGACATTTAATAAGTGAAAAAAAAACTTTAATGCGCAATATTTCAAAGTGATAAAATTTTCGAAGTTTTTCTTTTTTTGTTAAATTCTGCTTTTAGTTTGTAAACACGTAAATGAATTTAACCTGTTTAAATTTAGACATATGTTGAGAAAAATCCAATTCTATGTTGAACATTAATATCGCACGTTTATAACCTTCGTATGGTGATTGGAAGAAGAGACATATCGCGTATAAAACAGGTACCACGAGTTAAAACTCATTCGAGTTTTAATATATTTCCAAGAAAATTGAATTATAAAATTTGTAACACACGGTGGTGTGATTTACGTCAAACGAAGAATTTATCGTTGCGACTTTAACGTGCATTGTAACTTGTCGGCCCCTTATTATAGCCTCGCAGCGGGTACATTTCAAATGGAATCTTTTACCTTTTTAAAATTCGTTATATGTTTCGTTACGGGAAAATTCCAAGATAAACGATTCCATTTCCTGTACTGCTGACGAAACATCGTACGGAATTGCATCACGGATACTTTTTTCCCAAACGAAGCACTTTCATTAATTGGTCGAATGCATCTTTTACGTTCACACCCCGAAACCAGTTCGACGACGGTAGTAACATCGTGACGCGATTTCGTCATCTTTTTTTCCCCTTTCGAAGCATCTGTTATTTTAGGCCTACGCCTACAACCTCTTTCTTGGTATTTTTTCAACCACCTTCTGAGAAACTTTTTAGAAATTCTCCGCACACGTTGATGAATCATGGTGAATGAATTCGCCCTGTAACGCTCTGCCAAATAAAATCCAGTTCGTTACACGTTTCATGTCAACGTACCGGCATGTACACGTGACTAATATCGTAAGCCTTCTGGAATAATTTCCAATAACGGGATTGCAATTATAATCGCCTCTTTAAAAGCACATAATTACCGTTTGATATACGTAAATTATCAATGGGCTGGTAAAAAGCGAACATCTTCTTACGTGTTAGGATTTTTTTCAATGTATTTCGCTCAAAGGTACGATCAAATTAAAGAATTGGTTAAAAGCCTAAGGCAATGTGTAAACTCAATGAATATGTGTAACGAGATTCTCATAGAACAAACTCTTCGGGCGTTTTATTTCATTTTATTAATGGGATTTTCCTATCATTCGACTTTTTTTCTCCGTACGCAGAATCTCTTCCGATTACTCATACCGGTTATCTTTCCAAAGCCTTAGACAATAATTGACTTTTTTTCATATAAGAGAAAAACTACCCACACATTAATTATCCAATCAATGAAGTATAACTTCCATCAACAAGAAATCACCGATATACAGCATCGCGACCAATCAAAAACCTCGCTAATAAAATCACATGGCTTTTCACGAAGACCTCCTTAATTAAATTCTCTTTCGTAATTAATCATTAATTTCATTTTTTTGCTCCTTTCGTACAATCGACTCCAGTAACAACCCAACCCTTGCCCTATCTTACGATTGTAAGTTCGCGAATCCGATGCAGTCCAGTTTGTACTAGTTTCGAGTGGAGTGAACGTCTCGAGATTTGTGATGCGGGAAAATCTACGAGTAATTTTTATCAATTATAAATGCACTTAATTATTCATCCGGTCTTTTCATAAAGGATACGATAGTTTTGGCGATACAATAGAACGAGCGTATTCCTTTTCATCGTATCGACATTTGAGACTACCACTAATGATTTTTTTCACGCGTAAAAAAA
The DNA here is from genome assembly GCA_003261595.1 of Maconellicoccus hirsutus. Taxonomy (NCBI): domain Eukaryota; kingdom Metazoa; phylum Arthropoda; class Insecta; order Hemiptera; family Pseudococcidae; genus Maconellicoccus; species Maconellicoccus hirsutus. Next base: position 34,194 of record QBDW01001274.1, read on the forward strand.
CCTTTACAATAATGCGAAACAGAAGTTCATTGTCGGTTATACAAGCGGAACAGGGAACACGTGTTGCCTTAGGTTAGAAGCGCCCTCCACGTGTTGAACCTTCTTCGTGCGAAAAGATTCAACGTGGGTTATAATTAATGAAAAAATTTTTTCATCATGAGCAACAAACCACGAACGATATTTACTTCGGTATTGCGGGCATATGCGGTGAAATTACCTTTCGGTGGATTTTTCTCGTATTCGCGAACAAACCCCTCGAGGTATGAATTGATTTTCATCGTAAATGAAAACGCCTAGATCCGTTTGTAACGAAAGAGTTTGTTCGAATAATTTTCAAATTATCGCTTAAAAAGTTGCAAAAAATTGTATCGAATTTTTGACGTGTGAAACTCTTGTGATGTTGTACAATGGCGAAAGGGAAAAGAGGGAGGGGATGTGAAAAAAACTAATCTAAATAGGCGAAAAATATGAAATATTTTCAAAAAATCAAACATTTCAATTTTTATAGTTATTTTCCATTTTAAAAATTTAAAATTGATATTAATTAATTTATCTCAATTAATTATACTCGAAGGTACAGATTTTAGTCAAGTGGTGCCTATTTTACCCAAAATTTGAAAAAAAAAGCCCGAGTAAAGAAAAACTGCAATGTTACTTATTGCGATAATTATCAAAAACTAATTAAGAGAGTATTTTTAGATTAAAATATTCAATCGTTGGTGCTAGATCTTCAATTTTTATAAAGACGAGAAAGGGAGAGGGGGTAGAGATGTGGAGAAACTCTAAAAATCTGCTTCTCTAAATTTTCGACGCCAAAAAAAACAATTTTTTCGAGAAAAAATCCCCAAAAATACGTTTTTCCAGATAATTTGAAAATTTAAGGAGATATGAAAAAAACGCGAAGGAGCGGGGATTGATTATTATATTTCCTCTCCATAAAGAACTCGTATAAAATATTTGAAAATATTTATTGAAATGTTCATTCAGAAAATCACCCCTTGTTTTTTACCTCAATTGTGACACCCCTCAGCCCCCTCGTCAATTTTTTAAATACAGACTTCTCACCAGTATCTCTTCTTCGCCTAAAGAATAAATAATAAATTAAAAAAAAAATCATAAATTGAGAAACACGTGCATTTTTACGATATTTCCTGATGTTTACCCTACAATCTATCTCACTTTCGAGTTTCAGCTGGTCCAATAAAAAAATTCTAGTTCGGTACAACTTTCACGCGAAAACGATCAATTATAAAATAGCAAATTTACGATTCTGATTATTGGGTCTCCTTGAAGCAAATGTATGATTGCGGGTGAAAGGGAGAGGAAAGGAAACGTTGGGGGCTTCATTTTAACTAAAAATCATGCAGCTGATTCAATGCATGACTTATTTTGTATATAAGTTGATTGATACCAATTTAGATATTTTCACGAGCAAGTCGAAAATTCTAAATATTAATGCTGATTCTTAAATTTTAGGTATTTATTTTCTCCTTAATTTTCAAATTTACGATGATAAAAATATAACTGGAATATTAAAAAAGAAATAAATTTCTCCCTAAAAAAGGCTCTTAATTTTTCTCTCTTTTTTTAAATTTTCGCCATATCCAATTTCAGTTTAATCAAATTAATTTTCCAATTTGACTCTCAACTTGCATTTTTCTGAAAATTAATTAACGCATTTTTCCAATAATTCCAAAAAATTTCACTTTTTTAATTTTATAGAGTAAAGTTATTATTGATACTTCTATAAAATATTTCATCGCGAGGATATTCCAAGAATTTCAATTATTTACTTTTGAATACCGATTAAACGCGATACCAACTTTAATGATGTTTTCACTTCCTAAACTATTAACCTTTATGAACGATTTGTTTATTGGTTAAACCACCGATAGGCTTAAATTGACGTCAATTCACCACACGACGTAATAATAGGTGATATTATTTCCGTTTTGATGGTGCGATTATCAAGTATTCATATTTCGTTATTTACATTTACGCGTGCAACCAAATGACGTTCGTTTTTACCGAATGAATATTCAAAGCGAAAAAAATCTCGGTTTCGTTTATCTTCTACCATTTGAATAGCGGAACCTTTCACAAAAGCACATTTTGTTATAAATGCTTAGAAATATCTCGAGCGATACCCGAATATTATTCGAGTTGACTACGTGACACTTTCCACGTACTCCAGGTACTCGCGACAATACAGAGCATTAAAAATATCTATTTGGCATCGGTTGGAACTTTCTGATTAACATGATTTACGGATTTGGAATGTGGAAATTTATTCTGTTAAGAGGCTAAAATATTGGTACAGAGATAACAGCTTTTTATCTTGTGATAAATGCATCAAAATGTGTCTATTCGAGAGAGTCGCCCTTTACCACCATAATTAGTGGGAGTGGTGTCAGCTTTGATCTTAAAAACTACATATGAATATGATTTTTGAGTATAGCAGAAGACAACTCGTAAACTTGTTCTAGTCGTGTGCGTTTGAACGGTTCAGTTTAGTGTGAAATGATCGAATAAGAGATTTATTTTTTCATTATTTTTTATATTTTTTGAAAAATTAGAAATAGGTAAAGAGGTAAGCTGTATTTATTTTTTCGAGGTTTTGCCTTAATTCATTAGTATAAATAGCTTAGTTTTCGTAAATTCAAAAAATTTAAATCCGAGATTGAAATTTCAAAAAAAAGTCTCAATTAATTTAATCTTAAATCAACACAGACGTTGTAATCAACAAGTAAACAAAACTTGTCCCATGATTCTCATAGGAAATACGTTTGATAACGAAATCGAAATTGTCGCAATGTAAGTTATCATTTCTTGTAATTTTTAAATCTTTTTAACCTTTGAAATTGGGCCTAATTATTTGATGAGTCATCTCGTACCATCTTCATTATTGCTCAATATTGGAAAATTGAAAAAAATTAGTCGCCTTTATGAGCATTCAAGTCGAAGTTGTTGACTCATATGGATGTTTCTTTTGAGTTGTCTTATTTTTGAAAACAGGTTTGTACTTGATTAATTTAATTTTTTTCCGAATTGAAAGTAGGTATTTTTACGTTTTTATGATAAAAATACACGAAAGGTGAGTTGAATAATGTTGATAATATTTTCGAGTGTAATTTTTTGTTTTTATTTTTGGACAATCGAGTACACACAATGTTTAAATTAGACGAATTTTCAAACTTATTTTCAACTTTTTTTTCAAAAGTAACTTTTTTTAGTTTTCACTCTTTTAAAATCAATTTAAGTTATTTTTAATAGAAAATTTTCAAGTTTTGACGATGTTGATATTCAAAGCTACAGAAAAAAATGACCAAATATGGGAAAAATTCATTTTTTAATCATCTGTGTAATCTAAATTAATTTCAACACATCCATTTAAATATTTAATATTAATTTAAAATTAAAAAAAAAGAACACAAATTAAACCGTTTAGAAAAAAAAATCTAAAAACTAAAAAAAGAGCAAGCAACGCCAGAAAAAAAATTAGATAATTCTAATGAATCATTTACCCTATTATCCTTGAACCGGTTAACAAAATTTAAGGTTTTTCATATGCTCCAGTGCAGAAAAACTCAATTATCTAACTATTTCCTTAACTTATCAACATGTAAACTTTGATTTTTCGATAGTCGGGCATTCGCTTATGGAAAAAAAAATATTTCATCAACTTCTACGCAGCGTCGGTCTCAGAATTCCGTAGAAGTGAGGTCAGAATGTAACTGTATTTCGATAAAATAAAAAACTATCAATTAAATGAGGTGGAAAAATCAGCCGATAGGTGAAACAAAATTCGAACTAATGAATGCATTGTTTCGAATATTAATTTCAGTTTTTATTCCCTTTATTAACTTTATCTATAAAGACAAATACTTGTGAAATAATTTCACTTTTTATAATGGATTTTTTTCCTAAATCATTGACGTAAATGATCATACTTTGAACATATTTCAAAAAAAAAAAATCGGTAATTATGTAAAGATCAATAATGATAGAATTCGTCAATTGGTGGATTCGGGACGCTCTAGACATTCAAAACTTACTGCTGGAAATAAACTTGAAAATTCAACATCTAAATTCATACCTAATCTCGCCATAATTGCCATAAACTAAAAGTAGGTAGTTCAATTTGAAAAAAAAGGAAACCGTAGAATTTCAACTAGCTCAAACCTTCAACATGCTTAGTTCCAAGAATCACTAAAAGTGGTTCTTCAAGATATTAAAAGGTTTTTTTCTGCACATTTAAACTCATCTAATTTCTAAAAAATAGAAAATTTTTCATCTCACGTATTTCTCATTTAAAAGTGCTCTCTTTGAAAACGCAGATCTGCCCAAATCTGGAACATTCAACTAGTATTACTGGTCTCAATTCTTCGATAATTTATCAAGAACGAGATTCAATCAGGCATCCGGTAATTTTTTTTTAAAAGAAATTGAAACAAAAAAGATCCCGCTTTAGCAGTATTAGTAATTATCGCTAAGAATTACGTCATGTTAATGAATATGAAAAGGAGGGGGAAATTTCGAGACTTGTATAGCCGGGTGGTTGCTACACGACGTTCATTCGCGTCTTCTCTCAGCCAAAGGAAACACATTGTAAATTCGTCTTTTCTCAAACATGTTTTCGCGAGTCATAATAAAAGAAAATACTAAAATTTTTTATAGCAGATATAAATTATTCGAACTATCGGTGTTAATCACTTAACGATTTTTTTTTCAATTTTTTCGTATTTGTATCTTTTTAATTTTTTACTTGTTTTTGTTGTATTTTTTCAAAATATTTTTTTTACTCATTTTGAAAAAAAAGTGTAATTTTTCGTATTGAAAAATATTTTTTTTTAGAGAAATGGAAGCTATTCGTGGCTTTGTTGTTTTACTCGTAGCCGTCGCCGTTATCGACGCGGCCAGAGTGCCCATTTTTACAAAACAGGTAAGAAAATTTTTTAAATATTTTTAAATTTTATTTCATGTGTTACTAAACATTTTTTTAATATATTTTTTCATAGATTAATTAATTATAAGTCAAGTTTGTTCATGGATATCGATATTCCTCTAGCAAAAATTTCAAAATTTGAAAATTTTTCATTTTAATTCTCTTATATAGGAAATGAATAACCTTTTAATTAAACTTGTACTCGAGATAATGCTTTAAAATTTCATCATTACTGACCTCCGCGTTCATTAAACGTATTGTAAAAAATTTGGCAAAGTTTTAAAAAATCCAGCTCACCGAGCCAGCGGTACTTTTGGCGAACCGAATGATGCAATGATGAGACAACCGTTACTTCTGGAACGTTAATTGTATCTACACGTTATAACGATATAATAAAAAATTTTATCGACCAATTTGGAGCATTTCCAATTTATCAACCCTTTAACAATCACCGACCTTTTTTCATATTTTCGATTAAAAATGATATGGTATTATTGGAAATTAAAACGGAAAACCATACAACGGTTGGAAATTTCAGGTCACGTGGCTGGAATGGTTAATACACTATCAACCTGCTTTTTTTCCAAAAAACATTGAAAAAATTGTTACAATGCGCCTTTTTAACGAATACTTTTCTATCATCGTGATTATCCAATTAATTGTTAATTACGTCACAGTATTAATGGCTTTTTCTTTTTTGTCTTTTTTTTCCACAGAACAAAGTTCCAGTTGGAAGAAATCCAAGTAAGTTGGAATTTTTATGAAAATTTAAACTATTAGTGTGATTCATATTTCAAAATGCAATTGCAAAACAGAAATAAATTTCAGCGATTCGATTCGGTAGATATTTAACAACTTCGACCTCGATAAAATTTTCAATGCAGTTTCATCTTTCAAAAAAGTTTCGCAATTGCAAAAATGGTAGAGTTCTTCATCAGGCGAGAAAACTTTATTGAAGGTCATCTTCAGCCGATGTTTATTGCCCGCTGGTCATCGCGGTTTCCCCATATGAAAAAAAAAAAGAATAAGGAACTTCAAGGTTCATTATCATACTACTTGAACTCGTGTCGGCATGACGTAATTTTTCTAAAATTTCAAACACTTTATCGACGAACTGGCGCTAGATTTTGATTTCTGAGAACGTCTCTTTCGGACTCGGTAATTAATGAATTACGAGTGAAACTGTTGAATTTTTATCACAACCATCGTTTCTGAGAATAAATGATAAAGATTAGATTAAATACGTATTATAAATAATTTTCAATTATTTTTACGTCGTTTGAAAATTTTAAGTTGAAAAAAAATGCACGATGGTGCAAAGTACAATAGGAAATGAATGTCTCGGTTCATTGCAAATCGAAAGAATAGGCCCACGTGGTGGAGTATTATCGCGATTAGAATGTTCCGAATCACAGAGATAAGCCTAGGAAAAAAATTCAATCGTTTATTCGATTGAGTAATCGTTTTGTTTGATAATATTGAGATTTTTGATTAATTAAACTTGTACTATTTCAGATGGAAAACATTTCGTACCGCTGCCAAGCGAATGGATTAATATTAGCATGAGAAGTGATCCAGTGATCACAGTTCCTTCTGGTGGAGTTCTAGAATTGGAGTGTGAGGCTGTTGGAAGCCCTCCTCCAAGCATAAAATGGCTTCATGGAAACAATTTCGTGACTGAGGTAATTAACTTGATATGTCTGCGATTTATGAAAATATATAAAATCTAAGAATTATTCATTCAAAGACGTCATTTAATATCTTTATAACCTTTTCCCTTGTGGCAAAATCTCATTTAATGCAATTACCAGAAAACATTACGATTCAATTTACTAGTTTCGATTCAAAAAAGAAAAAAAAAATTCCAACGTCATTTTTTTTCTTCAACACTGAAACAAAAAATGAAACCCTATCTCAATTAAATTTCTTCTAATCACGATTCCGTTTGAACTGAAAACCCCGTCATTTGTAGAACTGGTTTGCAACACTACGAGTAGTATGCATCGATTATGACGTAAAATCTAACCTTAACACCTACCGGTCTTTCGTTTTAAACCCAGAAGCTACAAAGATTCTTCTTAATTTTGATAAATGAAAATTTCGCAGGCCGGTTTCGCCGAACAAAACGAGGTTATCAACACCGCCATCGGGAAAGTCAGATCGCGCCTGGTTATCGATTGTGCAATGCCTCATCACCAAGGAATTTACACTTGCTCTGGTACTTCGGCAGTAAAGACAAAAACTTCTTCGCCGATAACAGTACTTGTCGAAGGTAAGATATCAAAATGGACGAGCAAAGACAACGTGAAATTTAAAACGTAAAATTCGCATTACTTTTTGCGTATCGGAAGATGATCACGAAGCGCGCACGATTTTTATGTAAATTCAAACGATTAATATTCATTAGACATAAGGAATGTAACGCGTTTACACGTGATTTTTCCGTCTGGACGGTCGCGAGTTTCCGATATTAGGTTATGTTTATTTTTGAAAATCCAAACCTTGAAATGATTTGGAATTTCTTTGTTACAGAAAGCGACGCAAACATCGAGTGTCAGCGTGGCGCACTCAAAGCTCCCCGAATTGTCGCTTGGGGTCCGACTGTTTTGGAAAACATCGACAGAGATGTTACTTTACCATGTTCTGCTGTTGGTAATCCACAGCCAGAGGTTTACTGGTTAAATAATAAAAATCAAGTTATAGATTCTGATATTGTATCTCCTCACTATAAAGTAAGTACTATCTCCGAATCATACTTCTTTTCACTTACCTCTGTACTAACTCGAAAGCATAATTGAACGTAGGTGCTTGAAAATGGAGATTTACTCATCAATCAAATCAGCTGGGATGATATGGGTACTTACACATGCGTAGCTCAAAATTCTCTCGGTCAGGATAAAATTGAAAGTTTTGTTTATCCTGTAAAGAAAGATGGTAAGTATTCAGATACCGCGCAAATGTGATTAAATTATTCAAACGTTTAATTTGATTTGTATCTTATGTGTTACAGCAGAGTAAAGGTGCCTCTAGCGTTGAACTGTAGATCGATCGCAGCCATACACATTTGATCGCAAATCAACTCGAGACAGCCAATCTACGCTATTCTTTTTTTATTACTTAATTTATTGTTCGATATTCAATGTAAAAATATTTTCTCACTAAATTTAATTTATTTTTAAAATCATTGTTTTTCGAGTCGCTTAATAAAAAAGAAATATTTCTGGTTTGTCTGTTAATCTACCAGTGATCTAATTTTCAAGCGTGTGTGATATCTATTTAGTACTTACCGGTGTTTCAATTCACTGTAGTAATGAAGCAAAATCATCATTTGTGATACTTGAAGATGAACAGCATCTGAGGGAACTGCTTTCATATTTGATATCTATTGTAAAACGGATAATAAAATACTCAATTACTCTAATAATGAATAATTTCATGAAAGTTATCTACCTGCAGATCGATTGTGACTGAGAATTATTTCAGCTCACGTAGACTAGTAGATAATGAAGAAAAGCAATGAATTAACTGACAAGGAACCAAAATTGAACTTCTAAACATTGAAAATTAATAGCATAACAATAATTAACAACTTATTAACCAAAATAATTTTTTAAATTCGATTTTCGAAAAAGTTTTCGTTAAAGTTAAAAAATTGTATTTGTTATCAAAAAATTAATTTCTTTACAAAATTGAATTAAAAAATCAAAATGTCCGAACGTTCACGAATGAACCTAAATTATTCTGAAGAACGAAAATGAATGTAATTTTTTATTTACGATTCGGCGCATCAGCATCGCTTTGATTAATCAAGATCAATTCAACTCTTCATCTTTAAATAAAGATTTTTGAAGACGAAGAGTTGAATTGATCTTGATTAATCAAAGCGATGCTGATGCGCCGAATCGTAAATAAGAAATTACATTCATTTTCGTTCTTCAGAATAATTTAGGTTCAATTCGTGAACGTTCGGACATTTTGATTTTTTAGTTAAACTTTGTAAAGAAATTAATGAATTGTTAATTTATTTCTTTTCTGTGGCCATTAAGGATACTTAAACTTGTATGGTAAGTACATTATGAATAATTGACAAATTTAAATAGTTCTAAATCGTTCAGCGCTTCGAGTTTTAATTTCAACAAGTACTAAATAGAATTAGAAATTGAAAATGGGCTAAATTTGTTCAGCTCAAAAGTAAAATTTAAAAGGGAAACAGAGCAACGAGTGACAATAAATATTGTTTCATGATTTACCGTTTCCTAACGAGTTCTTCTTTGGACAACTTATTTCTACGTAATGTTAAAAGATTTGCCTACCTACAAACTTTATTGAAAGTAACGAAAGAAATGGAAAGAAACATCTTCAAATAAAATGTACTTTGCTAGTTGAGTTTACATAAATGTATATTACATTAGTATGCAACTAAAGCAACTATGCATTACCACGTTATTAAACGATGCGCTGTGCTCATTACTTTATGTCTTATTTGTTATTATAATCACATATAAAGTCTTGTTCTTTTGACGTGTGTGGTAATTTTCACTCAACTTCAGATTAGTTTTCTTCTCCTTCTCGGAAAAACGAAAAACACCTTTTAATTTAGCGATAATCGTTAATCCCAATTCGGTAATTCGTTTTCTCCGCCAGTTTCACGGAGATAAATATGTACTCATAGCTTTCATAGATTGTTTGAATACATCAAACACTTCATCATGTATAAATATGTACACTGTAATTTCATCGTGAGTTCATTTATAAATCCAAAATCAAGCTGTATTAAGAAAGTTCGTACAGATTTTCAAAATTAAATAAGTTGAATGGACAAATCTATTCCATTCACATTTCAAATACAATTTCCATTTCGTATTTTTCATGAAATTTTCGTAATAGAATGAATAAAACTGAGCATTATAACTCATAATTCATCTGTATTTCTTAAACTTTTGCAAAAATTTGGTTATAATTGGACAATTAATTTAGTTTTAATTTGTAGGATTACACCCCCATTTTAATAAATAAATAGACTCGACCACCTGGCTTGATTCAATTGATCAAGACTTGTCGTTCAAATTTGAATCATTTTTGTGTTGAAATGCGTGCGCATACATTTATGATTGCCATTTTGATTTCTTCCCGTTGGCGTCCTGGTGGCCGGTAACAGCTTCCAACTAGTTTCAAGTGGAAAACTTGCAAATTTTGGAAAGAAATTCGATTTTCGCTCATTTAAAGTGTTTCAGTGTGTGTTTTTTCATTAATTAACATAGTCGTCGTGTTGTAGTGCAATTTTTTCAAGAACTTCATTTTCACGGAATTCGCGATCGTCGAAATTCGAGTCCGATGTATGCAGATTGCAGATTTGCATCACGTAAGTAACTAAGTACTTAATATATCTCATTTAAATGTCTTTATTCTCATTTGCAGTGTGATGAACTGTAGCTGTGTAGTGTATATTGTACCTGTCGTATTCACTTCTTCGTTACCAACCTTAATGGAAAGAAAATATTACTTGTTATTACAATGAAGCGCCGTCAATCTAATTTAAAATATTTTTCGTCTTCGTTTCACTGTCACTTGACACCTGATGATTGTCTTTTTCGTTAAGTATAGTTTTTTTCTACTTTATTCTCAGCTGTATTATTTATTTCAGCTGGAAAAATAGATAATGAATACATCAGCGGGCGACTATAGAAAGAAGTAGCGTTCTTGCGTTATTCAAGACCACCTGTTGTGCCGGAAAAACATTCCCTTTCTAAGGAAAAATGTCAGGTTAGTTTTGATTGTTGGTCAATAACATTCGATAATTTCGAGATTTTCATCTTCGTTGCTGAAAATGAACGTTTGTGAACAATTATGTTCACTTTCGATAATTTTCAAGTAGGTATTTGAATAAACGAAAGAAAAATCTCGGTTTAGTATGTGTTGATCAGTTGATGAGAAAATCATTTAATTCATTCTTCGTATTTGCTATCTAATGTATTGATGTAGTAATTATGTTCTAAATTAACATCATAATATTTAATTTTGGGACGCGATGGGATTCCGTATTTATTCCGATTCTGATTACTGTCCGGTGTATCAGTAATTTCATCTAATTCATATATGAAAACTTTCTCTGTTCCGTTGCATTGTTGAATTTATCGATACATCTTATTTGTGGCATTTTTAGAACGTCGTAATACCGGAGATAACGTCATTGTACGATATAATAACATTAAATTCGTATCGAATTACGATTATTTTGATCCTAAGTATATTGTCAATAGTATCTTGTAGTTTACAGGTTCACCTATTATGTTACTTTTGTCGTATGAACTATTTACCTATTCAAATATCTTCTGTGTGAAGTTTGCCCTATAAAAATACGCATAATTCTTCCATTATGAAAAGTAAATTTTGAAATAAACCGATTCTACTCAAATAGCGGCCACGCGGCCAAGAACAACCTATAATTATATCAAACTGCTTTTAAAAAAATTGTGAGAATTATGAATATAACGTATAATTGTGCGAATACTTCGTCAGGTCATTGCAGCTTGTGAATTTTATTTTGCTTTCTTCCGCAAAAAAAATAAACAGCGACAGAAAACGAAACCAGTTTCTAAAATTAATTACCAACGAGAAATGCATAAATACGTAAATTAATTAAAACAACGACGTTTAATACAAACGAGCTCAAAAAAAGTAAAAGTCAAGTTTTACTTTTCGTAAAATTAATTTTTCTCAGCATTTGTAGGTGTCATTACGTAAATTTTTTTCCGGTCATTTTGACTCATTATCATATCAATGATGGTAATAAGATGTTTTATTGCTTTGATTGTGCGTTGTTACGTCACATTATGAGCTTTTAAATGCGCACATTATAGACCGTTGGTCATTTATTACGTGTTTATTGTTTTAAAATACACGAGATGAGTTGGTTTACGACAGTTTGGTTTTATCGTGCAGCTGTTGGTGTGATTTTTATCTTCCGTTATAACTGTATCGTTTTGTAATGGATTCTCTTTGCTTTGGGGTATTTGCAACGTAGGATTATGTGCTCTGGTTTGCCGTAGGTTATGTTTTGTGTGATTGTTGCATTTTTGAATTGTAATTTTTCCAGCAAAGGAAGAGTGAGGTGAATAAGAAATGCCTTATCAAAATATATTTTGAAAATAAATAAAAATTAATAAAATAAAAGCTTCGTGCGATGAATTTAGATGTCTTGAAATTTTTTTTCTCTTAATTTCAATCATTTTGAATGAATTTTGTTCATTATGTTTTTAATTAATTACTTTCCTGATTATTGTAAATTTGTTTCCAAAAATATCGAATATCGTGCAATTAATTATATTTTTGATTAATTTGAATGAGATTGAATATAATTTGTAAAGAAATTTTCAAATGAATAGAATACCTTTGAAATGCATTCAGAATAAAATCATCTTATTTGGTTACACAAAAGAAAGTATTTTCTAAGCTCATTAAAGTAATATTTAATAATACCTTTGTACGCATACGTGTATATGTATCGAAATAGTAATTCATTGGAAATGGAAAATTTTTTCAAAGCATTCCGAATTAATAAATCAATCGTCGTCGCGTCTATTAGAAAGAGAGAAGAGCAGTAAAAAGGAAAAAGAACACAAAAGCCAGCACGACTACATAGAAAACGCATGGACGCGTCCGTATGCATTTAAAAGGTTATTAAGCAATTAAACGAGCTGCCATTATCTCGAGTACCTCAACATTCGATTCACGCTTAACTAATTTTTACAACGGTATAAAAACTATTTCATTATCAACTTAGTAATGGGAACAGGGCATTATACAGTAGCCATTGTATATACCACACAAACGGAATGAACGCAATTAAACAATTATTCTTATATTGATGTTATACCAATGATAATAATTTCATTCGATGAAAACATTTTTTCGTTCACTTTTCGAATTATGCGAGTGATTGTACGTATATGGTCGATTATTAATTTACTCGTAATACCGATAACACGTTCGGTATAGATAAATTAGAAACATTTAATTCTGAAATTGCCACATTCGAGGTTTAAAGATGCAATTGAAACAATCGAAAGCAAATAATCGTTATGTAAGGGTTTCCAAATCGACGTGATTGATAGTTTTTCCAAATTTCCGTTTCGCAATGTCGTAATTCGACGATAATTTGCTAATTTCGAGTAATTTTTCGTCGGATTTTGAGAGTATATTAAAGAAACGCGTGTTTTATGATCATTTTGGAACGTGTTGTAATTAATCGATGTGGAATGACGATTTATCAGGTTTCCCGTTTAGTTTTGAAGGCGTAAGGATGTAATAAGGAGTTGTTTTTTGTGATTTTTTTCGTCAGGATTATTTTATTATCTTCTTTAGAATTTAATTTATTTTAAAAATTTTTTATTAAATTAATTTTTTATGCAAATAGTCATTTTTTTATTTTTTTTAAATGTATTTTTCAAATGAAAAATGAACGAATAGAAGCCCAGCTTTTTGGTAATTTTTTTCTCCTGCTCTGCATTCTCATACTTTTGGTTCATATAAGTTTTCATTTTTTTAAAATTAAATTTCTAATAGATTTTTCTTAAAATTTTTTTTTAT
>QBDW01001275.1:0-69951 GCA_003261595.1 Maconellicoccus hirsutus
TTTTAGTTTATTTCATAATATTAATTTTAAATTTTGAGATGATTAAATTAAATTTATTAGTTAATATAAAGTTTTTATTTATAAACTTATATTTATTAATTATAATATTGAAATTTTTTATCATGAACTCATAACGGTATTTTAAAATGGAAGTTGAATAATTTATTAGAAAATTTTTGATACCACTACATAACGGGGTCCCTCGTTACATAAAACGAAACCCAGCTGACGACCACGTTGACAAAATTTCAATGCAATAAGCCCACTGGAAATTTTTTGAGCCCCGCCCCTCACTTTGCGAATAAAATCAAACGAAAAAATACGAAAAATTACCTATTACTAAATAACTAGAAAATTTCCTGGTCCTTACAGGAACGCTGGGCCTGTCCAGATTCCCTCGCCCCTCCTCGACATCTCATCTCTTACTTGATCACCAGCTACACACACGCCTCGTCACCACGTTACAAAACACTCATAGAACGAAAATTTCAGTAAATTTCCAGAACTAAGATAATCGAGTATAATTACATCACAATTCCCCACCTCCCTCCCGCGCTAACTTCCTCCTCCACGTGAAAACCCTCACACCAAAACACCATGTCGCTTCTCGCACGAGAATTTCCTTTTTTTATTATCAATTAAGCAGCAACCATAATACGAGGGTTTTTGTAAAAACAAAAAAAAAATAAAGGTAGTAACATGAAAAACCCACCAAAAACTGTATAACTTGAACCTCGAAAAAGATTACGAAACCATTTCAATCGCTCGCCGAATTAGGACAATAACAAATCTCCCCCTCGCACCAGCATCTCGGCCACTTTCGGCGAATAAAAAATACCAAGAAGAGAGATAAAATTGGATTATCAACATTAAGTCTGGGTATATTTTTTACAGCACGAGGAAGTGTATGGAAAGAAAAAAAAAGGGACCGTAGCCTGTTACTCATATTTACACGAGTTTCAGTTTAGAAAAAAAAAAAGGAAATTTGCCGCGGGACCATCGCTACCTTTTCAACAAAACAGCAAACAATAACAAAATCTCGTCGCGGAAATTTTTTACGCGAGATAGTAACGCGTCGTTCACGAATGATTCGTTCGTTTCGAATTCACTCGCTCGTTTGGTTAATTTATTCGATATTATGTCGTATATATAGATGAAATTAGTGGTGGGGATGGCAACTATGGTATTACCAGGCGTTATTCCATTACGATGCAACAAGATTAGGAAGTGAAAAAAAAAGGTTTATTCGCACCAACGATCATGTTACCTCGATGAGAATACGATTCATTAGCGTATCCGCGTGTAATTGGTTCGGAATTAATTAAAAATCAGACGACTCGATTTTTCCAACTTGAGGCAAGGTAATCTTTCGTTCTTTAGGTTGGGCTCGAGACGGTGAGACATTATTAATTATATTCGTTCATTGTTCATCGTCTTTAATTTCTCTTGCGTAATTATTTCATTGTGTTAATACGAGGCTCTTCTGTATTTCTTCGCGCCATTTCGGGGCACGCTTCGAATACTCGTTTTTGTCTTCGCCGAGCAATATCGTACGAGTAGTCATTTCGCGATCCTTCGGTGCGGTATGCGTATTGGGAATATAGCAACGAAAAACTTGCCAACGAAAACTCGAAGCGAATATATAATTTTACCTCACCGCCGTCGTCGTCGTTTTCACGCATCGATAATCTTGGTTGGTCTTTTTTTTCCTTCGTAATGGCGTTCCGCGCTCTCTTCATTTTATCATACTAATGAATGACGTGCCTTACGTAAGATTAATCGTTAACCGTGGCGCTAACGTATGCTAAAATAAACGATTCTCGATGCAGAAAATTAAGTATATTTATGCATCGTTATTGCTTCCCCATATAAGATGATAATTTTTCAATGTGTAATGAACGATTTATCGTACGCAAAACACCTTTGTGCCTGGAAACCTGCAGCACGTAAACACTTCATCGTGCATAATTTTCGTGCCGTGTACTTGGATTTCAATAAACAAATTTCGCCCAAGATAGGTGAAGATGAACAGTACAGGTTTTTTTCGATTTTACTCGGAACACACTTCGTTCCATAATTTCATTCATTCAATGCTATTCGTGCATTTTTGTTGCTAAAATCTCTTATCACTGAACGATTCATAGAACTAGCAAATATCATTAGTGGAGTATTATTGAATTTACCATCAGCTCCGAAAAGAAATCAGTGGTGATAAATATTGCACCGCAAGTATGATAATTCCTTAAGTTAGAATTTTATTTGAAGAGGTAAAAAGTGTTGATGTTCTTCCTGAACTTAGAACGGTTCTTCAAACTGAACTGGCCAAGCGCTTTACTAACATAGAATTTAACGTTCAATTTTGCTTTGGATCCAAGATTTCGATTATTTTATTCTTAAAATCAGTTATATAATAACCCACTGATATTCCCATCACTACATCGACGAACGTAATGTGTTCCACGAAAAATCGGCATATCGATGAATCGACATCGAAATCCGAATATCCAACCAAAACGCTCAAGTTAAAATATCAACATCGAAATGCCAAAATCGAACTGCAGAGATCGCAATATCAAAATCAAAATATCAATCCATCGATATAGAAATCGGAATATCCAAGTCGAAATACCAAAATTACAACAATAAAATCAAAGTATCAAAATATCGACGTCGAAATTCAAATACTAAAATCGGAGTGTTCAAGTTGAAACGCAAAAGTCAAAATATCGCACCTCCGGAGTAATAAGGCTACATCTAAAAAAATATCGATTTTGAGATTATTGAATATTTGGGCTTTATATCGCAGCAAAAAGTGAAAAATCACTCTCCCGCGAAATTTCACTTCACCTTATTATTCCGAAGGTGCGATATCGATATCAAAATTGAAATGTCAACATCGAAATTGAAATATTGAAATAGGCATATTCAAGTCAAAACATGTATACAAAATCACAATGCTAAAATCAAAATATCAAAATATCGATATAGAAATCGGAACGCTAAAATCGAAATTAAAATGTCGATATTTTCATTTCGATTTTAGCATTTTGATTTTGAAATCGATATTTTGGTACTAGTCGAAATTTCAAAACCACGAAAATAAAATCGATGTATCAAAATATCGATATCAAAATCGGAATATCCATATAGAAATTCAAGTATTGAAATCGGAACGCTAAAATTGAAATTAAAACGTCGATAAATCGATATAGAAATTGAAATATTAATACATTATCGAAATCCGAATTAAATCGAAATATCAAAATATCGATATCGAAATCGAAATACCAAAATATTGATATCGAAATTGGAACGTTAAAATCGAAATTATTGATATATCGATATATAATTTCCACATCGATATATTGATATTTTAATTTCAATTTTAGCATTCCGATTTCAATATTTCAATTTCGATATAGATATTCCGATTTTGATATCGATATTTTGGTACAAGTCGAAATTTCAAAATCACAACAATAAAACCGAAATATCAAAATATCAATATCAAAATCAGAATATCCATGTCAAAATTCAAATATTGGAATTGGAATGCTAAAATCGAAACTAAAACATCAATATATCGATATCGAAAGTAAAATATTAAAAATATCAAAATCTAAACTGAAATATTGAAATAGTATTCAAATCAATACACCAAAATCACAATAATAAAATCGAAATACCAAACCATCGATATCAAAATTATTGATATATCGATATTTTAATTTCGATTTTAGCGCTCCGACTTCGATATTTCAATTTCAACATATATATTCCAATTCTGAAATCGATATTTCGGTACAAGTAGAAATTTCAAAATCACAACAATAAAACCGAAATATCAAAATATCGATATCAAAATCACAATATCTACGTCAAAATTCAAATATTGGAATTGGAATGCTAAAATCGAAACTAAAACATCGATATATCGATATCGAAATTAAAATATTAAAATACATATATCGAAATCTAAACTGAAATATCGAAATAGTATTCAAATCAATATACCAAAATCACAATAATAAAATCGAAATACCAAAATATCGATATCGCAATTATTGATATATCGATATTTTAATTTCGATTTTAGCGCTCCGATTTCGATATTTCGATTTCAACATAGATATTCCAACTTCGAAATCGATATTTTGATATAAGTCGAAATTCCAAAATCACGACAATAAAATCGAAATATCAAAATATCGATATCGAAATCAAAACATCTATGGTCAAAATTGAAACATTGAGATCGAAATTCTAAAATCGAAATTAAAACATCGATATCCAAATTGAAATATCGAAACAAGAACATTCAAGTAGATGGCGCGGGCTTCGCGTGTTAAAGCGTGCCTAAACACGTATAGATATAATTGTTTTACGAAATTAGCTGTAAAAAATAAAATCAACCTAGCTTCATTGCTTCCAACGGAAGAAGCAGCTCGTCAACATTCATATAGATGCTTTTACCAGATACAGTTATGGAGGGGCAGTGAGCTGTCACCAACCGAATGGGGACGGGAAGTGCAAGATGGTTGTTTAAATCCTGTTCGCACTGCCATCGCACCCGCTCCCGATTCAGTTTCAAAAATAATATCATGTAATTGTCGAAAGGATTGCTTAACAAACTGCTCTTGTAAAAAACATGGTAATTATAATTTTCCACTCGTGCGAAGTAGGATTTTCCTTCGTAATGTTTCGAAAATCATATTCTTGCAGGGTTAAAATGCACCGAAATGTGCGGATTCTGCCTGGGAGGGGCATGTTTGAACAGCACGGTGAATGAAGATGAAGAGGAAGAAAACTTTGACGATCCGGAGGAAGAAAACTTCGACGATCCGGAAGAAAACTAAAAGTACCTTTGACTTTTTTTCCCCAACAAATTGTTACTTTTATTTATTAATATATATATTAATTTAGTAGTCAATTCATTAAAAAAATTGGTTGTAGAGTAACCGTCGTGTATTCAAAAAAATTAATTTTCTTCTACCCATTAAAAAAAATTAACTGAAATTTCAAGGGAGTGTTGCTTCAAATTGAACCTTAGTAATGACAAAAAGTGTTAAAAACGACAAGAAACAATTTTTATTGACGTTTTCTTCTGTAAAACCTACAGGAAGGGTGGTAGATGCGTTTCAAATACCGGGGGGGGCGGATCTTCGGAAAATGGAAGGACTGAAAAATTGCTACTATCGCTTAAATTATTTTTTTTAGTGTACAGAACAAGAATAAACTGTAAATTTGCTTTCAACAGCTCGGTCCAGCGAATAAGCACTTGAGACTTTACCAATATTTGAAACATGCCATGGAAAGATCGCTATTTCACAGTCTCAATACAACTTTATCGGTGAAAGTTTATATATGTTTATAATCCTCATAAAATATGCTACATTTTTTATCCGAAGAATTTTTTAATTAAGGAGTTACCCTCGATGCGAATTAACTTTGAAATAATTTCGTAATTTTTCGATTTTTCGAATTTTTCATTTGAGAACCCCTGACGCGACTACGCTACGATAAAAAGTTGTCACGTGCCATAATATCGAAAGACTAGCTCATTACTTACATTTTGAGCCATAGTCGAACTTTCTAACTTGTTTTGAAAAAAAGTCACAGACTGAAATATGTAGCGATTATCGAGCGAAAATTCAAAAACTTTACGAACCCCTTCACCGGTTTTACGAATCGATTCCAAAAATGTTATGGCGGTTTCCGAAAGGAAATATGGTCCACTTTCGTTCATATATGCCAAAAAACGTATACAGGCCAACACCGATTTTTTGGAAATTATTATCCGTATTTTCATGCGTGCACTTATGGAGACAAAAATGCGTGAAACACACCTTGTACAGGTCGTCATCGCACGACTGTGATACAACTTTTGGAACAAAAATGATTAGACATTCTTGTAGGAAATTTTACGAGGAACAATTTTAGTTATAATCATTTTCTCAAAAAAACGATTATTTCGCGAGATATATCGTAAAAACGCTCGGGCGGGAGACACTTCACGCTCTAACACGCGAAGCCCGCGCCTCACGGATGGTGACTTTTAGTATGTTGTTAGGGACCCTCTTCACTACATTTTCACGCCAAAAAAAAAACCTCAGCAATTAGTTAGGATAAAAAGTCTATCTCGCTTGGACTACTACTCGTAAATCTAAATATCTTGGTCAAAATAAAATGAAAATTCATTTAACCGAAAATTTCTTCAAATCTTAATTAAATCAACATTTCCCCTCTTCCTTATTTTAGTCTCTTTCACAACACCACTCCTACTTGTAATCACATCATTATCCAATCATTAACCATCGTCCATATAATAATTCATTCACTCATCTAATTCAACGCTCTAGCTTAAATAGAAAAAAAACCCTCCAAGCGCCGATGCAACTTAAATCTCACTCCATCATCTTTATTTCATTCAATGAGCAAAAAACCACATTAAAATAAGCTCACCAAAAAGCGGTATTCGTTTTAGTATTCATTTTATATTTTCTTTCTGTTTAGAAACCAATTTAAATGTATCAGAAAACAGCATGTGCCAAGTTTTTCGCGAAGTTTTTTAATTTATAAGTTGCTTCTTTTTTTCTTAGCGGCGTCGAAAAAAAAGCAAAAAAAAAACAAAAAAATTACAGTGACAAAAACAAGTTGTATCTTCGGGCGAAAATCGCTGGTACAAGCGGCGAACAGCGATACTCTTCATGCATCTCGCATTTATTATTAAAATGAAAATCTCCTTATAAAGACTTGGGCAAACTTTTCTTCGTCGTATTCGGAAACGTTACTTTTTCCTTTCTTTGCTTATCACAATGAAACAAAAATGTTTCGACATTAATACCGAGAATAAATCCGTCTAAATTATTAAATTGTTATTTTTTAATTCCGCTTATCTCTTTTAATGTAGTCTAGAAATTTTTTTCACAGTTTGAGCAACTCTCGATGCAGCAAAGTTAATCAAAACAAATTAAACGTGTTTTTACGTAAAACAAGAATAAACCCATATAAATACTTTTCATAACGGATTCTATGGCTAAAAAATTCTACCTTTTTTTTTGGTTCGCGAGCTCGTACCAATTTTTCTTTTTATAGAACACGATTTTTTTCTACTTTTTTTGTTCTTTCTATTTTTCCAAGTACGAATTCAATAACATCTTTTGTTCGCGTCTAAGTATGATTCCAACATTCAACAACTCGAGATGCAAAAGAACCTTCTACTCTTCATTTTTACATTAATAAGAATAATTCGACAAGAAAAACAAGACGTATACGCTTTCCAATTGATCACTGAACAATGTACCGGATTCTCTAAAAACATGTTATCGAAGTTGCCTATACAAATACGTAATATTTCAGTATTTACGGCAAACTAAATAGGCAACTTATTTTACACGTTTTGTATAGACATACGGCAACTGGAAACGAAGGCATCGAAAATTTTAATGTTCTTTGGAAATATTTTTCCACCAACTGACCATTGTGTAATCAGATAATTATGTCTTGAAGAAAAATTTTCGAACATTTAATCATAATTAAAATGCTCTATGGAAAGTGGGTAAAGGGTGTTCCCCATAATTGTTAAAATAGCTTAGACTCGATCAAAATTTGTTTGAAATTGTTTATAACAGCACAAAAATCGGTCAAATGATTAAATCAACGAAAAATGTTGGTGAAAATTGAACAAAAACTTTCGCTTAAAATAACATAAAATTGCTAAAATACTGAAACAATAGCACAGAATTGATCTACATTCGCTTAAAACTACATAAAAACTGTTGAAATGTTGTTATAATAGCATAAATTTGATTAAAATTGTTTAAAATTACCAAAAATTGTCAAAAAGTTGCCAAAATTGTGCATAAATTGTTCAGTTTTTGTTTAAAATTGCATAAAGATGGTTAAAATGTTAAAATAGTTGAGAATTAACGGAAAGCTGTTTAAAATAGTTTTAAAATGCACAAAATGGTCAATATGTTGTTGAAATTGATTCAAATTGTATAATTTTGAGCAAATATTAATCCACTTTAGCACCATTTTAACAACTTTGAGTAATTTCAAGCAATTTTAATCAAATTTTGATTAATTCTAAGCTATTTTAACAATATTTCAACAATTTTTATGCAATTTTGAGCAAATATTAAACACTTTTACACAATTTTAACAACTCTTTGACAATTTTGAGTAATTTTAAGCAATTTTTGGCATAAATTATACAATTTTAACGACGTTGTAACAGTTTTTATGCAATTTTAACCAAATTTTTTAACAATTTAATCATTTTGCATAACTTTTGAGTAATTTCTAACTAATATTAATCAAAGTTAATCTATTTTAACAACATTTTGACAATTTTGAGTAATTTTAAGCAATTTTAATCAAATTTTGATTAATTCTAAGCTATTTTAACAATATTTCAACAATTTTTATGCAATTTTAAGCAAGTATTGAACACTTTTACATAATTTTAACAACTGTTTGATAATTTTGAGTAACTTTGAGCAATTTTAATCAAATTTATACTATTTTAACAACAAGAGGCGTTTAAGTTGTTAGTCGAACCATTTACGAAGGATGAATATTGTAAGTTATGCTTGTATCTCTGCAGATGGTTCTTACAATTATATGACACCCAAATATTTTATTTATGTCGTAGCTCAAATTGATACTAATACTAAAAAAAATCAATATATGTTCTTGGTTAAATATGTGGATACCAATGTGTCAAGAGATGGGGAGAACGAGACGACTGATAAAATTGAAGAGGTACTGAACGTCATCATAATTGTAATACTTTCAACTTTTTAAGCAATTTTAGGCAAATATTATACAATTTTAACGACATTGTAACAGTTTTTATGCAATTTCAAACAAATTTTGACAGGATATAAACTGTTATAAGAAAATTTTGATAATTTGTTGCAATTTCAACCAAATTTTTTAACAATTTAATCGTTTAGCATAACTTTTGAGCAATTTTCGACTAAAATTAATCAATTTTAATCTACTTTAACAACATTTTGACAATTTTGTGTAATCCTAAGCAATTTTAATCAATTTGAACGAAATTTTGATAATTTTTAAGGATTTTTATGTAAATTTTTCCACTAATTTGAGCTACTTGAACAAACATTATTCAACTTTGGAAATGTATTGAGATTCAAATGAATTTTTAGGGTGTAGTGTTGGATCAAGAGGCATTCGAAGGCAGCGAAAAGTAACCGGGTCCATTGCGGAAAAAACCTGAGACACATCTTTGTTTCTGTGTAAATAAAAAATGACAACTTTTTAATTTTTGGACATTCAGTTCTTGAATCGCTGAAAAGAAAAACCCCGTTAAAAATTTGACCACCATCAATCACAACCCTATTCCCCTTTTCACGTTTCATTTCAAACGCACAATTTCATCGGCAACAAACCCGTATCATTTTTCTTTAATAATAGCATATAAATTCAAGCGATGTTTCTGGGTTAGATCCACAACAACCATTCAGATTGATAAAGTAGACGCAGATTCGAATTAGACGCGAGGTTTTCACCTTTCCCGCAAACAGAAGCCGTTAAGGTACGTGTTTTCGGTGAAAATTACCCAAGATTTGGAAAAGTTCGCACTTCGTTGCGAGGTTTCTTCGGCTGCTACAACCTTTGAATATTGAATTCGGCGCGTTTATCGTTGATTTGAATTTTGTCAAGAGATCCCACACAGAAGACGTGTAGGTAAAAAAAGACCATTCTCTTAATGCCAATAAGATTGGCGTATAAAGCTCGTTCTAATTATCAGTTTAAATTACGAAATATGTTTCAAATACGGATTAAATTTCTGCTAGATGCGTCGCTATGGGAAAATACTCTCGGAGAATCTTCTAATTAAACTTGTATAGTAATTCGGCTTTTGTTTCCTGTGGTTACGGCTGAAATTAGGCGTAACGCTGTTTGCGATAGTTACATTGTTACTAGTGGATTATATTTTTCGTCGTGTTACAAATAAGACTACGTTTTGTTTTCGCTCGTAAATATTTAGTCGTTTTCTTTGGACTGTTTATCTTCTTAGTTTTACTTTTTTCCGCTCATTCGTCGAGAACTACTTGGCGAAAAAATAGAAGCAAGTTTTAAGTGGTAGTTCGAGCAGGATGATTTCTTTCAAGTAAAATTTAGAGATTTTCAGATTTAATTTCACATTGAACGAAGCAACCCATACACGTGTACATTCACAGCTTTTCCTACGACAAATATCTATTCACTTCAGAAGCAAGTCCACTGAGGAGGAAGCACCCCTACACACGTGTACATTCACAGCTTCCCAGAAACAAGCCTTTACGTTGAAAAATATAGGTGCTCTGTTTCAGAAATCACACACATCTTTCATCAGCTTCCCAGCGTCGATTTCTTAATCGTCATAAAATACGAATAAAACCCGAGAACGTGTCATCTTTCAAAATTTCGCTTTATTGCTTCGAATAAACGACGCGAAAAAAGAAAATCACACCTCGCTGGCAAATCAATCCCGAAATAAAATTTTAATCTGTATTCGAACAAAACGTTATCTCAACTTTTTTCAACTTTCTGCGCTAGTCGCGTAATACTTTCATCCGCAACGAAAACTTTCACTTTCCGTAATAATTTTTTCGCTGTCTTATAGCTAAGTTGATATTTTGGCGCGTAAATTCCACGCTATGTGCAATGCAAACTTTCCGATCGCGTATCACCTACGTTCGCATAAAAGAATAACGAACCCCTCTAATACAAACACCGTGAAAGTTTAATTTGAAAAATATTTTTTATACCTTACGTGTATTTATACATGAAAGCTAACGCGAACCGAAAAAATATATACGTGAAAACTTAATAGAATAAATAAAACGTTAAAGCCAACTTTAAAGGAATAACCGTTAAAATGTAATTTCCCAAACAATAAAAATACAACTCAGATAAACAAAGTAATGTGAACAAGCGAACGATAATCTTTCATAAATACGAAGCAGAAAGAGAGAGTAACTTACAAAAACTCGGTAACATCCTCGTGGGAGCTGTTATTCCAATTCTGAATAACGTTACAATGAAAATGTTTTATTCGTTTTGCAGATGTTAACTTTTAACTTAGGGCTGAAAAATGACCGCATTTCTCTCCGCCATATCTTACGAATACATCGCAAATTAAATGCCTCTAAGAAGGCGTTTTCCTATTTTTTCCTTCTTCGACGATAGGCAACCATCAAAGCTTTACCCATGTTACATATACAGTGTGTCTCAGAAGTCCTGCACGGTACCTTTTATTTTTGATCGGGGGGTGATAGCGAAAAAAATCCACCGGTTTTATACTTCTCATGTGAGGCGCATTCTACGAGAGGGTCAAAAATTTTTGGACTACATACAGGGTGTCCCACAGACCACAAAACGTGTTTTTTCTCGAGAAATTTAAATGTAAAGGGTACGTTATCATGTTGGAATCGAACACTACGCCCCAGTGTGGTGATGATGAAAAAAAAATTTTTGCAATCGGTACAGTGGTTCTCAACCACGACTAGAAGAAATTTGTATCTTAGATGTTATTGCAACTTTGCTTTCGAGCATTACCTGTGAAATATCAAGCCGATTACAAAAATGAATGAGACAAAAAATCAATATTTTTTGATGCTCTACAACTTTTGTTTGAAACTTTTTTCTCTATCTCTATTAGCTGCTGGGGTCATCGGTTTTTCATGACTACACTTTTTCATCACGATTTTGACAAGAATATCGGCTGCCAGCAGCGAGATATCGAACCGGTTGCAAAAATGATTCCACAAAATTGAACCATTTTTGACGCTCTACAACTTTTGTTTAAAAAATTTTTTCATATCTCTTTTTTCCAAGGAGTTATTGATAACCGATTGAGAACCGCTGAACCGGTTGCAAAAATTTTTTTTTCATCATCACCACACTGTGGCGTAGTGTTCGATTCCAACATAATAACGTACCCTTTACATTTAAATTTCTCGAGAAAAAACACGTTTTGTGGTCTGTGGGACACCCTGTATGTAGTCCAAAATTCTTTGACCCCCTCGTAGAATGCGCCTCATAGGAGAAGTATAAAACCGGTGGATTTTTTTCGCTATCACCCCCCGATCAAAAATAAAAGGTAGCGTGCAGGACTTCTGAGACACACTGTATGTACATCATAGGAAAAAGGTATCAAAACTGATAGGACATTTTCGAGATGAAAAATTAATTCATTCAATACTTTCTTATCAAACGATCTCAAAGGGCTACGTCTGTTGAAAATAGATTACCACGAGGCACTCGAATATCTTAAAATAACACCACTCGACCGAAATCAGCGTAACCGCCAACACAATCGTGAAAAATCACGGGATTCCACAACATAAAATTTAAATAAACTAAATTCTTTCAACAATTCATTGCAATTCCCATCTGTAAACATCGATAAAATACAAAATCTAAACTCTACGCCTTCTGTCGGTTGTTTATCAAATTTTTCAGACAGGACGCGGTATTTATATCTTCGGATTCCATAACAGGAAAAGTTACCCTTATAACAATAATACACAACGCCAACTCGAATGAGAAAAATAACATTAAAAAAATAAACGCAAAAGTTAACATTTTGCGTTTGCGAGGTACCGAAATGTAAAACATTTCTTCGGATGACATTTAAACCTAACTCGACGACGCATTTATAAAACTCACCGAATAAAACGCAATTTAACTATTTTAAATGTTACCAATTACCTTTGGCGACGGTGTTGGCATATAGGTTTACTTTTGTTTTTTTTCTGGCGTTAATGCGATTTTTTTTTTCAACGCGATGGAATACGCGAAGTTGGGTAATTGATTGTGGTATGCTGTGCTGAACTGAATTTTAGTTCAAATGGTTTCAAAAATGTTCATGAAAATTGTAACATTGAACAACATCTTTCATGTGGATTTTGACAGAAGTTCCACTTCGTAGAGTTTCAACATATTATATAATCGCTAATTAGTTCTCGGCCCGTCCAGTACCCAAAATTGGGTAAAGCGGAGGGGCTGGCTCTCCACAATCATTTTAAAAAAAAGAAAAAAAAACAAACTGCAATGAGAAGAAAAAAATTCAAAGAAAAAAAAATTGAATAAATATAAATAATACAAACAACAAAATTGGGCGATGGAAACAAAAAAGAGGAAAAAAAAGAACGAACACAAATGAAATCCTGTATAAGGCGAATGGACCACTTGAGACCATCACACTAATTTCACAGAGAAGTCATACCAATACCGACAAGTGTACCCCACGGTACTTATTCCTAGACTGCTCGCCATCAGGACAACTCCACAACTGCTATCTCGAAGGCTGATGAACATAGAGTGGCTACGACAGCCTACCAATCCCTACTCCCTGATCCTTACACCTCACTTACCAGGTATTCTGATTATTTGCACGTTTAGACTCTATGAGCCCTACCCTTCTATCCGGGGTACTCGGACACAATAGGGGTCAATAACCTGCCAGGTATACGAACTCCCTTTGTTGGGAAACCCAACTCTTCCCACATGACTCTCATTATACACTGACCCCCTCTACGCGATTGGGTTCTTGTAACAGTTATATAACAAACGAGGGGGAGAAGGAATTTTCCTCCCATCTAGGACTTCTAATGACCCACAAAAAAGGTTCGATAAAACTTCTTCCATCTTCATTTCTACCAAACTTACAGCAATTAAACATTGGCTCCGCAAACAATGACGTCATAGCCATAAAATACAATTCTATTTACGATGACGTCATCTAAGTGTTGTTTACCTTACTCGAGAATTACATGACGTCTTTACTGTTTACTCTTCATGTATACGTTCGGCAATTCAATTGGAACAGTCAAGAATCTGTTGGAGCGCTAATGTGAGGTACCTCTTTGTAAGTTCAATAATGAACCGCTAGGAGTCAGAAATTAAAATTCTGTATTTTAATTCGAAAATTGCTAGTAAAGTTTGAAAATTTCGCAACCATAAGTGTATGATTGCGCTGATCGACGTCTCATCGGTACCTCTTCGTTAGTTTCATCAATTACCACCAGATATCAGACACTTTGCTTGACAGTCCCAATACAGAAGTACAATTTCGATGACGCGTGACGTCATCAAGCTGTATTTATCAAAGAATTAGTCTACGTCATTGATCTTTGCGTTCGAGAACCACTTCGTGATGACGTCATCAAACTCTTTCTGCAGGAGATTCATGTCTTTCATTCACATGCAAGTGATAATGAAATGCAATTTCACTGATGACGTCATAATAATAAAATCCAGTTGACGACGTCATTTTGGTGAAATTTTAAATACACAAGTGATTTTGTTTAGAGCAACATTTCTCTAGATAAAACCGTAGCTGAATGGACTTGGTATGCAGTGTTGCCAAAAAAATTTTTTCTCTATGATAGATTATGCCAGAAAGCACAGAGCAATTATGCTAGATTCATTATGCTAAAAAAAATGTCAAATCTTTTTGCTAGTGTAAGTTGCAATCCAGCACGCAATGGTTTGAAGTACAATCGTTTGTAGTATGGAGCGCTGTCTACAATTGATTTTTTTTTTAAATTGTGCTAAATTTTTGAAAATTAAATGAATTGAATTATGTTAGAAATTATGCTAAATGGTAGATCCAAAAATCACAAAAATCACGATGCTAAAATGACTTTCCATTATGCTAAATTTAGCACAATTATGCCAAATTGGCAACACTGTTGGTATGTCTTAAATGACTCCTTCCTATAGATGCATATTGCATATCCCCTTCTTACTTGTAGTAAGCAATACATCAACTCATTATATTTTGTCATCGCAGAAGCCCCCTCAAATTTACCTAAGAGGTCGAGCTGCGGCATGTACATGTAGTGGATGCCCAAATAGTGCCTTTTGGTGTATCGACCTTTCACTTCCCCCACCCATTTTCGGTCTCAAAAAACATGATTTTTGAGTCTCTTTTTACGGTTTTCAATTTTACCTCGAGTAGAACAATTAGAAAAGCCATAGGAACAGAAAAAAATGTTTAAAGTAGCGTTTTTCAAAATGCTTTCAATAATAAAAAGTGAGGTTTCTGCAACAAAATGAACGTACCCTAATATAGTGTAGTCACAAAAGACTTTGGAGTGGGAAAAATTTGAATCAAGCGAAGTCCCCCCCCCCTTTACAATTAGTTTTTCTCTTATATTTTCTGAATTACCGATCTTACGGTGAAAAAACTTATATCTTAATCTATACAAAATTGCATATCAAATAAAAATTGCAATTTATTCAAAATTTTTAGAATTGATAAAAACTGCATCAATTGCAATTCTTTCAAGAACAAATTGATATGACCGAATTTGATTTCTCATTGAAAAAAATGTAGTCAAATTTAACATTCGAAACAAAATTTAGACGAATACCTCCAGATGACCAAAACTCCAAATTAATACCAGGCGGTTAATCGACCAATGGTAAAAATTGACGTTTTCCACAACAATAACACAATTCATACACAAATACAACAAAAAATTCCACATCAATAGTGGTAACATTTCGAACAATAAATCGTGAAATTCATCGGCTCAACAAGTAGACGCCATAAAAAAGCCTATTTTACGAGCGACATCGCACCATAAAAAATTACATCAACAAGACCAATTCTGTCACGTTATTTTATCATAATTTCTCACCACGAAGCGTTATTTCTAAAAAGAAAAAAAAATTAATAAATTTTCCAACAACTCGACGCCGAGATAATTAAAACTAGGCAATTTCTCTATTCAACGCCGTCACCCTGAAGAAGCACAAAAACATGCACTTATAAGTAAAAATAACACAAAAAAGTACAGGAAAAACCTCGACAACGAAATACATAAATACTCGCCATCAAAAGCAATTTCAAGAGTTTGTGTAGCACACGGTACATAAATATTGCGACCAACGTTCTAGGTGTTGCTTTTAAATCCTTTTTAAATTTTACTTTTTGGAAAAGCGAGAGTGTAGAGGTGACGTGTAAAATCAACGCGTATGTTTTACCAACTTCGTACCTTGGATCGGTTGCAGTACAAAGTTTCATATATCTTCGTAAAGTTCCGACACTTTGGCGTGATACAAAACGTAACTTTTAAAATATTTTTCAAGGTAAGACAGCTTTTTTAACGCCCCATCGTTAAAGTTTATCTGTTTAACATCCTTTCATTTGGAATGTTAGTCTATGAATGTAAAGTGATCGATGTAAACTTAAACGTCGTTTTTCTACTTTATTCTTAACGCGTCGTAATTATTGGCCTCATGATGCTTCAAAACGACCATAGTTACTTGGAACGTTTCACCGAACAGGCGACCAATTAAAACTTAGTTCTTTCTTCGATATACAACACAATGTCGCATCAATACACCATCACGACACTTGGAATACACTTTCCAGGTGGAGTATGTCTTAAAGGTACATATACCGAAGGATACGTGAATAATCGACCTTACTCTAATAACGAGCAATTTACATAACACGGTTACGTCTTTACTAATAAACTTAGACAGCTTTGCAAACTTCGCACTGATGTACGTGTTTTAACGTATCAATTACTAGCACTCAGTACCCGGTACCCTTGCGCTTCTGTTAAGTTTACTTACTTGAAAATGTCGTTTACGATAAACTTGTTAGTTTCATCAATGAAAACTTCGTTAAGTTTTATCGAATATAACGTGTCTGCATTCCATCGACAAGAAGAATAGGCATTCTTTATATTTCCAACTACTTCCGCGCATTTTCAAAAACTACGCTTTTCGAAACGCGAACGCTCGTGATATGATTTTTCAACGCGTTTCGACATTCGTCTTTGACGATATTTCCATTTCTCGTCTCCCGAAATATTTACTTTGGAGTTTTCAAGTTTTTCACTCGAGAGTTTTCAGTTTTTCGTGAAATTTTCCCCGTTTGGTGGAAATATACTATACATAACTTGGATTTTATACGGCGTTTGTTATCATCGAAAATAACTCGAGAATTTAGACGCGAATAATTTATAATTCTATCTTCGCCATTGATACGGATAATATGAAAATTAACAATTTCAAATTTCGGTTGATTATTCCAATTTCCAACTACTTGAGATTTACCAAGATCCGTCTTAGAACTTGAAATACACCTCGGCAATACCAACTCCTCACTTCAAAATGAAAATTTACCCGGATTTGAACTCGGCGATCTCAAAATTACACGATATACAACACATGTTCAAACTTACAATTTCATACATACCCCGCTTTCAAAGATTTTACACCACGAAGTGAAAAATGACCTCGGATTTCAACTCAGCGACCTCAAAAAACGTAAGAGAAGATACAAAAAAAAAACAAAAATGCCATGTATCTTTAAATCATGTCCTCGAACCTCCTGATTCTCCTCAAAAATTCATTTAAAAAAATATATTTGAAAAAAATTGCATAAAATTTGAACAAATAGCTAAAATTTGATGAAAAACTTGATTAAAAAGTTTCCAAAATTGATACAATTTCGTTCAAATTAATTAAAATTGCTTGAAAATCCTTAAAAATTATCAACATTTTGTTTACGTTAATAAAAATTCATTTAAAATTACACAAAACCGTCAGAATGTTGTTAAAATCTTTTCAAGTTGTTCAACATTTGTTCAAAATTGCATAAAAATTGTACAAAACGATTACATTTAAGAAAAATTTCTTTAAAATTGCATCAAAATTGCCAAAACGATGGAAAAATTATTTAAAGTTTTTCGGTATTGTTTTAAAATTGCAAAAAAATTGGTAAAACGTAGATAAAATAGCTCAAAATTAATCAAAGTAGCCTAAAGATTCCACAAAATTGTCAAAATGTTGTTGAAATTGTTCAATGTCTTCATAAAAATGTATAAAATTTGTTAAAATGTCGCGGATATAATCAAAGTTCATTAATATTTGCTCAAAATTGCACAAAAAATGTACAAAATGATTAACATATTAAAAAAATTTATTAAAATTGTAAAAAAATATTAAAATAATATTTAAAAAGTTTAAAATTGATCAAAATTTGTTTAAAAAAGCTAAGGATTGATAACAGTTTGTTCAAAATTGCCTAAAATTGTCAAAATGTTGTTAAAATTGCATAAATTTGATCAAAATTGCTTAAAATTACGTCAACTTGTCAAAATGCGTTAAAATTGTATAAAATTGTTCAAAGTGTGCTTAAAATTGCATAGGAATTGTTAAATCGTCGTTAAAATAAACATTTGACAATTTCATGCAATTTTAAGTAATTCTAAACAAATTGTAATCAATTTTAAGCCCTTTTGACAATTCGGCGTAATTTTAAGCAATTTTAATCAAATTTTGATCAATTTTATGCAATTTCAACAACGTTTCAAGATATTTTATGCAATTTTAACAAACATTGTACTGATTTTGCGTAATTATAAGCAATTTTAATCAAATTTTGATCAATTATATGCAATTTCAACAACGTTTTAAGATATTTTATGCAATTTTAACAAACATTATGACAATTTTGCGTAATTTTAAGCAATTTTAATCAAATTTTGATCAATTTTATGCAATTTTGACAACATTTTGAGAGTTTTTATGCAATTTTAACAAACATTATGCAATTTTAATCAAATTTTGATCAATTATATGCAATTTCAACAACGTTTTAAGATATTTTATGCAATTTTAACAAACATAATGACGATTTTGCGTAATTCTAAGCAATTTTAATCAAATTTTGATCAATTCTAAGCCATTTTAACGACGTTTTAACTGTTTTTATGCCACTTTAAACAAATATTCAACAATTTCACACAAAATAGCTCAAAATTGATCGAAATTATCGTTTTGCACAATTACTGTGCGATTTTGAGGAAATATTGAATAACTTAAATCGATTTAAAAATCATTTTAAACAATTTTACACAAATTTAAATCGATTCTTAACTATTTTAACAACGTGTCAACAGTTTTTGAACAATTTTCAGCAAATATTGAACAATTTTTAACAATTTTAACAACAGTTAGACAATTTTACGTAATTGTAAACGGTTTTAAATATATTTTGATCAATTCTAAACTATTTTTACAGCATTTTGATAGTTTTGAGAGTTCCACTTCGTTAACTCGGGATGCGTCTGATTGGCTCTATTCGATAATATCCTTTTTCTCGTTTTTTTTTTAAATCATAATACTAGTGTCAACAGGAATTGGCTAATAGCCATCAACCATGTGGTAAAACATGGTAAATACAGGTAAAATTTACATGAATTTACTGATTAATTAAATCTTTGGAATAGATCCTCTTGCGGCGACGATCGTAGAAATGACCATATAATTGGATATCCTTTGTATTGTGACGTTGTTCCAGTATCATTTCCGATAACTTTTCCATTGCTGCCTGGACTCAAATACCGAACAACTGAGATTTTTCTCGAATAAGATTCGAAAAACTCGACGGTTTCTATCACACTTAAAGATATAATCACTCAACGATTCCGTTTAATTATATACGATTACCAGACGTAAATCTTTTTCACATTGACCCTGCTACATTGCATACCATACCTCGACACTCGTCAAACCCTTAAAGGTCAAAAGGAATTAAACAATACGCTTTCACGAGCCTTTGAATAATGTACAAATAATCCATCGTCTTGACAAATTCACAACGTATATTTCCGAAGAAAGTTTCACTATAGTTGACGGCGATACGACAAATTACCCGTGTGCCATGTCACTACAACATTGCTCGTTCCCTTGTCACGTATTATGACGAGTCAACAAAAACACAAGCCTGGATGCATTTCGTATAAAGATATCCTCGTATTTTAAATCCGCCACCGTTACGTCATGTTCATAGCGCGATATTCGCGCAGGTAAACTTCTCGAAATCCGTTTCCGCGCCAATATCGCTTTTAAATTAATTACATCGAACATCTTTCGCTCGGGTTTACATGATTTTGATTTTAAAAGATTAAACTTCGCCGGTAAGAAGTCTTATAAAAAACCGCTGCTTGTTAATCGCACCAAGAGGAGGTTTCATAAATACGCCATATCCAGACTATTAAAAAAACTAGCCATTGGTCTGGTAATGATTTTTTTTCACGAATTACCAAATATAAGGATTAATAAAGGATTAAATAACGCGGAGAATCTGTTAATTCTTATTTTCGTTTATATTTCACAATACAGCTGGAAAGTTAGTTGGAACTTTTTAATGCTATTTTTTCAAAAATGAAAATTAGCTTTTAATAATTATAAGCTCGACAGGAAAACGCGAAAAAATGACTCGTTCGGAAGGTCATTTACAAAATGCAATTTAATTTAATCCAATTTATCCCCGAAGGATGCAGATTTCATATAACGTTAAACTGCTTTTAAAACTTTACAATGTACGTTGTTTTATTTGTAAGCTATGGCGTTACTTTTTAAACCAGCCATTTTTTTTAACACGAGAAAAAAAAAGATTTTACGCCATTTATAATCCGTTAGAAATTTTATACGCTTTTAAACTATAATGAACAACTAATCGGGCCAGTTGCGAGAAAAAAATACACGACCAGCGTTCACTAATTTATGTAACATACGTTATCAAAATTAAATTAACAACTATAACGCTCGAATAATTTATCAATTATCGGGCACTTTTATCGCGTAAAAAATATTCTTTTTCAACCTTCACCTCGTTTAAAAATGCATACACCAAGTGGTGAAAAAATTCCGCGACACCCCCTCCCTCCCCAGCTTATAGAATATTGATAGGAAATTCGCTCTATTCGAAGTAACATATTTCGATACTTTAGCCCGTAAAGAATCGCGATTTTAGCATATTTTAAATTTCTAAATATATCGACTACAAGATGAAATTAAAACAGTATCGATTATTTTTCATAAATACGCTAAGAATTTACCAATGCTCAGTTTGGAATGTTACTGCAAATTCGCTAAAATACGTAATCGGATTAGTTGGAAATTGAAGAACGAAACGAAATAAACTATCGATGACTTCGCAGAATTCTCGCTGATGAATTGAAAGCAATTTGCCAAAACGGTTCGCGAATTTCGAAAACCGCCATCGCGGACGACGAAAAACCGCACAAAGAGGTGAGAAATTTTGCAAAATACGAATATCTCGAGAAACTCGAAACGAGCGAAAAGTAAATTAAATTTCGCATTTTTTTCCTTTTTATGAATTAAATATTTCAATTGTAAAATCACCTCGGTCTTTGGAAATTTTTTTTGCAAGTTTTGAAAGTCAAGACGAAAATCGACGATTTTTAAACGCCGAGTTTTAATTGATCGCGAGTTATTCGAGATATGCTAATTAGAAGTATAATAAATAATAAAAGGAAACAGGGCACTGTGAATTGATTAATAATAGAATGCTGGCTATGTAGTAAAATTCGAAAGGGTTGTTTGTATCTCGGCAAAATACTTTACATAACCTCAATATGTAAAGAGATAACAGGTGAACCCTCGTAAATTACCGCGATCCTTGTTCTCTATGAATCAGAATTAATTTCAGTGGTGTCCAATTCATTTCGAGGTAAGATTGTTTGACGGGTCTTCTTGAGATAAATTCTTTGTCGTTTAAAATACACTTTTTTGAAGCTCAATAACTTTTGTTTGATAAATTTTTCTATATCTGCTTTTTTTCAAGAAATCATTCAAAATCGGTTGAGAACCATTGAACCGGTTTCAAGGTATTCTAATGATTGAAAAATTAGTTTCACAAAAAATGAACCATTTTTGACTCTCTTATAACCTTTGTTTGAAAACATTTTTTATACTTCTTTTTTTGCAAGGAATTGTCCATAACTGGTTGAGAACCACTGAACCGCTTTCAAGGTTGATAATTGAAAAATGAGCTATTCAAAAAGTGAACCATTTTTGACATTACAGTTTTTGTTTGATACATTTTCATGTCCTTTTTATCAGCGAATTATTGAAAACCAGTCAAGAACCACTGAACCGGTTTCAATGTATTTTGATAATAGAAAAATGAGTCCTATAAAAAATTAACCATTTTTGACGCTCTATAACTTCCATTTGGTAAATTTTTTCATCTCTCCTTTTTTCAAAAAATTACTCAAAACCGGTTGAGAACCACCGAACCGGTTCAAAGGCATTCTGATGATTGAAAAATGAGTTCTACGAAGAACGAAGAACGAGAACGATACAAGTTCTTCGAGAACGAACGAACTGAGAACCAGAACAGTGGTCGGTTGTCTGCTCCCTGAACGGAAACGACCTTCGTCCTCGTAGCTGAGGACGTTCGCGAACGAGAACGTTTCTTGTGCGTTCTTCCATCACTGATTTTTTCCTTAATAAACTTACAACTTAATGCGAGAAGCGAGAATTGGAGGCAGCGATGCTTCGAGTTTGTTTGGATACCCTGGAGTTCCATTTAGATCTTTTTTTTTTTTCATCGACGTCTACTAATGTAAATTGTAGTTGATTAGTTAAAATCAGTAAAAAGATTCGAAAATATACCCTCATCCACACTCCAACTTCTTTCGGTCATTCAACTTGGAATTTTTTCAAGCAACGCGTCACAACGCGAATAATTCCATTTGGTAAAACGAACTTAGTCGTTTATTAATCGAAAAACTAAAGTTTAATCCGTTAACATGATGAGTACACAAAACGTAATCAAGCATTATGGATGATTCTGTAAATTAGAGACTATTGGAAACGTATGAATTACCACAACGTAGCACTCGAAGTTTTCAATTACGTTGATTACATCAAATTCTAAGATGTGAAACTGAATGCTTCCAAAAGCTATAAAACTTTGGATAAACGCTGGAACGCGAATGTACCATTTAAGTTGGAACACGAAAAACGTGATAACCTAATTTAGACAATCGGATAACGATTGGAAATGTTTTACAGGTTTGTTTTGAAAATGAATTCTCAATTTTGATTCAATTACAGATGAACACTTTTGTACTTGTAAACAACGCATTGATTATTGAATGCTGAATTGAACGCTATCGTCGTTTTGGTGGCAGCGGAGACTTGAAAGATCATGTGTGCGAAATGCGAATGTAGAATAAATATAAAAAAATGATACATAATTTGTAAACACTTACTCATTTAACTTTATATTCGGATGAAATTGTCTGGTTTACATATAAAGTAAACCAATTGAGCTGTCTTCGTCCATGTAATACGAACAATGACACTTCATCACGCGTGATTAGGTAATGTCCAAAATCACTTTGTAATAAGTCGTCGAGAAACATTTTAGTTATAAAAAAACGATATTCTAAACAGTAAATACGCCACTTGGAATAATAAATAACCAAATAATTATAATAACTAATACAAGAACCAACAAACCGCACCAACTTTTACGCTACAACAAATGAACAATGAAACCGGGTAAATCACAATACCGCAAGAACATGACACGCGCTAAAATGAAATTAAAGATGGATGATTTTCAAGTTGCAAACGGAAAACTGAAAAGTGTATCGAAACGAAAACGTGCTTTTATGATGCATCTGATAACAAAGAGAAACTTATCAAGTTCGAATCAAAAAACCGTTACGGTCATCTTCGGTCACACGTCATGATATTTGAATTATTCATTTTAATTTTTTTTCATCAAATTACAAGATATTAATTTCCTTGCGAACATCTTGAACAAATGAAATAATGAAACGTATTTTAATCTATTTTACATAATATATTACGAGGGAAAATTAATTTTCAAATCACACTTTTTTGTAATGAATTATGAAGAAAGATAACAGCGAAACTATCAATGAAATTTTACACAAACACAGGAAAAAATCAAAAATTAATTATCATCATTCATAAATCCACTTAGAATTAAATTCACAGCAGCCTCTAAGTCACCATTAGAAAGTTGTAAAGCTTGAATATTCACAGCATCATTGACAAATCCTAATTTCCTCAATTCTTCTAATTTAGTAATAGTAACCCCACTATCCTAAAAAATTATTTCCGAAATTAATAAAAATATATTTAAAGCACGGTTAAAATTCCATTACATACTGTGTTAGTTTCTGTAGTTGATGTTGAAGTAGTTCTCGAACTTGTAGAAGCAATTGCTTGTTGTAAAGCGGCAGACATCATTTCGGGAGTAATACCAGAACTTGTACTACCACTCGTGCTTCTCGCAGCATTAGCTAGTGATATGAAAGTAATCGAGAATAAACGACGTATTAGAATATAATACCAACAATGCAATACAAACCATTGGTACTAGCTAAAGCAGCAGCTACTTGGGAGGAAGTTATAACATTAACTGGATGCTCTGTGTCGTCATTTTCAGTACCACGTTCGGGAGTTTCAGAAACCTAAAATTACGCACTTTCGGTAACCAAGAAAATAAGGTGCATTGCTTTCAAATGAACACATCACACTTACCAAACTCTCCATTTCCTCGTCGTCACTTCCCATAACATAAGATACATTATTACTAGAATTATTTGCGGAAGATGAAGCTGACGTGGAAGGCGACGTAAGTAAATCATTTTGTACAGCAGCTACTAAATTTCTCGCAGCACTGGCTAAAGTAGGATGTTCTTCAATTACTCTGAAATATAATAAAATGTACGAACTACAAACCGAGTGAACAGAAAATTTCATCCTTAATTATCACATTACGTACTTTCGCACCGCGTTAGAATCGCCTAATTTAGCTAATAATTCTGGATGTTGCAAAATCACCAAAGCAGTTGAATCATCGCGCAAACCTGGAGTCGTCGAAATAATATTTTCCAACACTTCCGGCTTATTGAGTTTCTGAAATATCGATGAATTGGAGTTTGGCGAAATGTATGTTGCTTAATGTTAATTTACTAAATAAAACTTACCTGTAAAACTCTTCTATAGGCATTTCTTGTCGACAATACTCGAAAAACATGAACTAAATCCAAGAAATCAGATTCAGGTACTGTCAAAGGAGGAGAGACAACTTCTGAAAATTGAGAACGTGAGGTTCATCGTGAACAAATCAAGATTACCTTTCGTAGGGACACTACCTTTTTCTTTCTTTTGAAACACATGAACGACATAACCCTCTTTTAGTCCATTATCTTTCAAAGTGGTAGAATCAGAAAGGACAAGCCACAAAAAACAAGTTCTGTAAACACGAATAAGTTGATGAATTCGTACGAATCATCGAAAGCAAATCGTACGTTGAGCTTTGAAGATACATACCTATGTTTTCTTTTAAAAAGTTAATTTCTTCAGCCACCTTCGCCTTAAAATCGTCAACCGTCGAATCGAAATCAACATCTTCTATTCGAGTAATTTTGAAATCTTTGAGAAGCATACATACACCAAGATTTAGATGCATTTTTAATCCGAGCTTTAGTAAAATACTGTTGAAATATACAATAGATTTGTAATTCTACTTGTCGAAATAATGATTTTGCATAATTACTCGACCACTTTGATAAGTCAAATATTTTTTTATCAGAGTATAAACAAAAAAATCCACAGATTTCAAGAACGCGAAGATGCTGAAAGCTGAAGTATTTATTGTCTATGCACTCGAATTGGAGTAATTTTTGTCTAATTATAACATGATGAGCAAGACAATTAAAAATTTATTCCATTTCCAGTATCTTGTCTACATACGATTTACATTCACTCAAAACGCAGCTCTCCTGCCCTAAAAAACGATTCATTTCATTCACCGAAGTAATTTTTCATTTATTCATCATAACTCAATAAAATTTCACAGTAACAATCAATTCGCTCCCACAAAACATCCATACTTCTCACTTTGCTAAATAACTAAAATGAAACATTACGATAAACAATTTTTAATTTGTCATATAAAATATAAATACATTTGCATATTATTTAAGAGGAATAAATCTAGAACTGTGGGTGGCACCAATACCAGGGCGACCGTGTTTTACGGGTTTATAAGTGACGCTGAATTCGCCCAAATAATGTCCGATCATTTCAGCCTAAAACACATCGACATTTAGAACACAGAAATCACCAACCTACGCAACCACACGATACGTACTTTGATTTCAACTTGATTGAAAGTTTTTCCGTTATAAACACCAACGATACTTCCAACCATTTCGGGTACGATGATCATGTTACGTAAATGTGTCTTCACAACCTCAGGTTTTTCTCCTGGAACACTCTCTTTCTTGGCTTTCCTCAATTTCTTCACTAAAGCCATGGGTTTACGTTTCAAACCTCTCTTGAATCGCCTGCGAGCTCTCGAGTGCATTATTTCGGTAAGCTGTTCGCTGCAATCGAGACGAAGAGTAAATAGGGGTGAAACAAACACCATCAAAGTACGTAAATCGTCAACTTACGCAGGCATATCTAACAGTTGATCAAGATCTACTCCTCTGTACGTATATTTTTTAAACGCACGTTTCTTCTTAATTGGTTCTTCTCCCTAATAAACATTACGTTAACGAATTAGCGACGTTGTTTCAACAAAACATAGTAACACCACGACAAATAACGCCATGATCATGACCAAATCAAGAACACGCAGTTACTTCGTTATGTCATCGAGTTGAAATCATAATAAAATATCAACTTACTTCACCCATTTTGGAAGATTTGATATCTGATAATTATCTGAAAATAACACGAATGTAATTTAGTAACAAGTCCCGGTACAACACCTTGATTGATATAGCGAGAACTAATAAGATAGTACACTTGATTGAATAATAATGAAAACCGCGACACGAAGAAGATATCGCAGATATATAGAAATACCGAAATATAATTAAAATAATTATAAATAATCAATAATGATTTACTTACCACGAACAAAATTGTACACGTGCAATGAAAGAATGGAAACGCTTCTACTGAAAATTTGTGTAAAAACGAATTTATCACAATGCGCGACATTACAAAATGTATTACAAAACACGATATTTATGAAAAGTAGGTACCTACTATCGCACCTACTTATTTCAGGAATTCTATTCGTAATTACGGTAATTACGCAGTAATTTCGGATTTACGTAGTAATTATCGTAAAACTCAAAATAATCTTGATTACACTTCGACATGATGAATATTTCCGTTTCTTTCATGATTACTCGTTAATTATTCACTTTTTTGACAAAATACAACGTTTCGTTAACTCACGATGATAATTTCACGCAACAACATGAAAACGTGATATAACTTTCTTCATATTCTGTTCAAAATCAATGATTTCCGACATGCGAATATCACCAATACAAGTTTCCCTCACACAATACCTCAAATTATAGCACCATCACTTCACAACCAACACCTTCACTCCGCAATTGTTAAACCATTACAACACATAAAATCAGAAATATTTATTAGGTGCAGGAAAAAAGTCCAACAAAAGTAATGTAGAATATAATTATATCAAACGCTATAACACG
The DNA here is from genome assembly GCA_003261595.1 of Maconellicoccus hirsutus. Lineage (NCBI taxonomy): Eukaryota > Metazoa > Arthropoda > Insecta > Hemiptera > Pseudococcidae > Maconellicoccus > Maconellicoccus hirsutus. Next base: position 27,372 of record QBDW01001275.1, read on the forward strand.
ATATACCTTAAACACTGAAGAAGGATATTACTATACGCTCTACAAATAACTACCAGATAATAAAATACACCTATCAAATAAAAACTTACATACTAAAACTCTATATAACCAGAATAACGTAAGCTTGTTAAAAATATATGCGTTAAAATAAGGCGCAAGAACAGTTTTTCTCATTTTTCGCTACAAATATCTCACAACTTATAGTGTACGGTTCTGATTAAAAAAAAAAGAGGAAAAAAGAAAAATTAAAGAGTAAAATTAAAAAAAAAGGAAACATTAAAATGCACACGCATTTTACAAAACAATCTGGAAATCCGGGAACGATAAATTAACGTTATAATTAAAATCACAAATGCTTACTTTTATAGAGTTTGCGGTAAGAAAATCTACATTTAAAATTTCTCTCTTATCCGTACATTTCCCCATCAATTTCCAATATAATAAAATTTCCCACAAAATTTAAAACATGCAAAAAAAACTATAATATAGAATAAAAACACGTAAATATTTGCAAGCCACTCAATTACATTAAAGACTTGATATTTTACAAATTATAATTAACGTTGAAACAAAAAAAAAATTTCAAAGAAGAGGAAAAATGTGAATAATGTAACTGATAAAAAAAATATAAATATTTTTTAAACTTATTAGTGGTAAAAACCCTATACTTAAAAGCATGACAAAAAGAGGAAAAAAAAACAAACAACGCGTGTATGTAAACTGGTACCGTAGGATTTTTTCTTTATCTATAAATTGGTCATACTTAACATTTAAAACTTCGTCGAAAAAAAAAATGGCCGATTAAAACACCTTATGCATACGTACAAAATAAAAAACACGGTTTTTTCCCCAGAAATTATCCAATATTTAACGCCGTTCTCGTTATTCAAGAGAGCTGAACGGCGATCCTAATACTTATAACATTCTAAACGCTAAAATGAGGGTAAAATCGAAAAATTTCTCAAAAATTATCGCTCTTTATGTAATTATAATATGAATATAAAAAAAACGAAAAACGCCAATTACGTCAGTTCTTAAATTACGACAAAAAATTAACATATACATACTGTTCATTTCGTTAATCATAATGGTAGGTCATCGTTATTTTTCTTTATTATAAAATTTATCTTTAAAATCGTTAACCTTTATGTAAGAAAAAAACAATCATTAATTCAACAGCGTCAACACTTTGAACACAACTTATCCTGTAGTTAATTTAATTTAGCACATAAATAATACATAGAACATTCAGGTACTATGATCGTATATCATTATTTAAACATAATATTAAAAACGAGAATTACCGAAACGCTTAATCAAAAATTCTTCCAATGACAAAATATTTTACAAATACACACACGCATACGGATAATATTCTAACTACGAAAAACTATTTTTTTTTCTCGTGCTTAAAAAAACCAAGATTTTAAAATTCGTTTAAAATTTAAAACAATAATGTGGATGGTATATAGAAAAAAAAAAAAAAGGTAAAAATTATATCAAAAAAAAAAAAACAATCCCGACATATCCAACTTTGCAATGGGAACTGAAATTCATAAGCGACAGTGTGGCCATAAAGACGAAAAAAAAAAACGTAAATAAAAAGAAAAAACGAAAACAAAACAAAAAAATGCAACTTGTCCGCAAAATTCCCATCATCGCTCCGAACAGTGCCCCGCCATTTTATAAAAATTCTTGCATATTTTAAAAATGAGAAAACAATATTTACGACATAAAACTGGTAAAGAGACTAACATAGATATTGTACCACGTGTATTTATTTTTATATTTAAAACTCTGCTTAAAATTAATTAACAGTCTTCATTGTCTAAATGTAAAACAACTGCTGTAAAATAATAATTAAAATAATGAAAGAAAGAAAAAAAAAAGAAATAAAATAAGAGAAAAAAACGAACGATTACTATAAGTAAAAGTCTCCATAAGCTCATAAAAAACAATAAACGCTACGGTTTATTTTTTTAACGTCGTTTATCACTCTTGGTTTCTTTTTTTAATGTTAGATAAGTTTACCTACAATTACTGAGAGAAAATATATAACTCAATGTTAAGATACTGCGTCAAAAATACAAATGAACAAAAAAAAATGCGTTTGATTTTATGGGATATGAAAGTTAATAAATAACATGACTTCGAAAATTTTTCACTATCTCTACAATGTTAAAAACCCTTAATTCTATTTGCGAATTTTCAATTTTCAAAATTATGTACCTTTCGTATTGATACGGATGGAAAAATCGAAATTTACCCAAAAATCGCGCGCAACTCGTTCTCGCCATTATGACTCGGCGTTATTCCCGAAAAATATCTAAATTTCAAGCAAACACACAAAGAAAAGAAAAAAATACTTAAACACGATTAAAAAATCAGCGTTTGAAAAATTTTTAAATACTACGCGGTGCAATGGAAGAAATGTTTTTTTCTTACTTTACCTTTTTTTTCACAAATTTTCCAAACTACGAGCGATCGATACAAGAAAAGAAAATATCCCTGAGCGCGTTTTTCTTCTTTTACAGGCACACACATACACACACATACACACGAATAATTTTACTCTTTTATCGAACTCATATACACAACCACTACGACACCATCGAGATAATTTCGCCCCCTCTCCCCCTCCCTCCTGCTCGTATTTCGGCGAAAAGAACGGCCAGGTCAACCCATGATAAAAATTAACGTTTAAAACTTACGCAATACCGACGACTATTATACGAAGAGGAAAATCAAAAATTAATATTACGAATACGTCAACGTTATTATAATTTCCTTAAAACAGAACCAGTCTGAACGGCGACCCTGTAAGTTACTTCGAAAAAAAAAAGAAAAAAAAAACAAAAACGAAAACAAAAACAAACAGAAAAACAATCGGATCAGGACTTCTGCTCTCGGCGCAACGAGCTCGTTTCAACGAGCAAAAATTTCACCAGCTCGAGAGCCAAGCGCGCAGATAAATTTTGTTCACCAAAAAGCGAAAATGCTTCGACAATACCACATACACACGCCCACGAAAATTAAAAAGAAATAATAATATCGAGAAAAAAAATGATAAATAAATAAAATAAAAAATAAAAATAGAAAAAAAACATACAGTAATATACAAAGAATGTTAGAGAAAGTAAGTAAATTTTTTTCCATTATAGTAATTTTTTTTTCTAATCATCCGAAACATGAAAAATCCCCATTTCCGATCCCCCGAAGCGCAACACCTCTCTCAATAATAATTTAGTCAAGACGCCGGCCATTCTTTGTAATCGTACGCTTTGCCGTAAGTTCCGGCACCCGTTGCCCCAGCGCTTGAGCTCATTCCCGGAGGCGCTAAACCGTCCGGAGCGGTGTAACTACGCGGCGCCCCATAACTAGCTGAATCCTAATTTCCACAAAAAATATAAAATAAAAATGAAAAAAAAAAGGAAACAAAATAAAAAAAAAAACAAAAACAAAATCCACCATTTTCGTTAATTTTTCACCTCGCGCGCAAATTAAAAAAAAAAACAAAAAACAAACAGGAAATGGAAAACAAAAATTCGGTATCCTTTAAAATTTTTTCAATCGGGATTAAAGAATTTTCGCAGGATACACCACCACATTGTTTACGTATTTTTCATCGTAAAATTTTGCTGATGCGAGGCGGGAATGGTAATTTTCTTCATCTAATTTTCTTACTCCGGCGTGTTTTTCACCGCTTGCCAAAAATTTCGATATCTCATCGAGACAACGGGTTTGGTTTTCGCAAAGAGGAGTGTACCGAAGAGAGGATCGGATAAAGAAATTCGCCCCTTTACAACCGAGTAATTTTTTCTCTTCTTTCCCTATCGTAGTAAAATATGAAAGAATATCATTAACGATATATGCTGCCGATTTGATATTTATAATTAGAAAAAAAAAAAAAAAAACGTTGAGCTATGTAAACCCCCTTCTTCCAGTTTCCACCTACGTGTAGTGTGTACGATCCCCTGTTCCAATGACAGTTTACTCCTGAAAGATGAACGAAAATTTTAAAAATTCGGTACATCGACCAACTAGCGGCGACGTCGCTCAACCAATAAAGCTTCAATGTACACATCATTCGCCAACATGCGTCGCTGTCGACACGAAGGAATCACTTCGTTCGAAATGTATTCCGCGTCAAAGGATAATAAAAAATTCAGTAATAATAATCTTAAACATTACATCAACGAAACATGCTAAACGCGGAGTCATCGTTTTGACCAACTCGTAAATTATATACAAGCCATCGTAAGAAATACAACAGATGAGCAAGAAGTTACGATACGATATGTATCCCGAGGCGGAAATCTATCGATTTGGAAATTCAGGGACGAAGTCATAATCGGCGACGTGAAACTCGGTTCTATTTGTAGAGTATTGAAGACTAAGGAGGGGGGGCACGTATCATCATTTCGAGAAAAAAAAAACAACAGATTTTTCGATTAGTTTTTTCGACTTATAGAACAAAAACAAATCGCGTTCAGCTCTAACGCGAGAGTTATCCCCTCCTCTTCACTTTCCGGTTACCCCACGTCATAGCATGAATTCTTGTCAATTTCCATCACAATGATGACGTCACTCGTAATGACAATGACATGCGTAATTCGAAAATAGGCGTTAATTTTTGAAAAATTCTTCGCGATGAATGCAACGGCGTAAGAGTTCGCCCCCCCCCCTACTCTCGTTTCATATTCATACAAAATAAACACGACGATGAAAACCCAGCAAGTAAGTAGAACTTGTAATTTCGTATCTTTTTGCGAAATTTCCTTTCGATAAATTCCAATAAATTATGGACGAATTCTAGGATCAGCAAATCCTCCCCCTTCTCCCTCCCTCTAAATATAATTTAATCTCCAAACTACTCACTGAGAAATTTTTAAAAAATCGTAATTTAAACACAAAACGTTAATCCTTCAAAAATCCCAACCCCTTCACTTCGACTTTCCATTTGAATCATTTTCAGAACCAGCAAATCCCCTCCCCCCACTTGACACACAGAATATTGATTTTTCATAAATTCAGAAAAATCCCTCCACCTCAGCTCCCCCTTTGTATCACTGATCCGAATTTCTCGTTGATTTTCATCTCTTTACATACTCAAGCCATCTCATAAGAGAACTATCGCAAGCGTAAATTTCGGATTTCGATGAAACTGGGATTTTTGGAAAAAGAAAACCGAAAAACCTCCAAAACCCGAATTTTCAGCAGGTGAAATTCATTCTTCGATTTTTGGCGAATTTCAAAGTTTAAAAAATCTGAATATGGGAAAATTCACCCTTAATAATGATAAAACTGCTGATAGGAGCTGAAAAAATTCAGCGAAAATGTTTTGCTCCCTGAAAGTAGAGAAAGGGCTGAATCGGGGACAAAATAACAAGCTTCTGTGACAATTTCTAAAATTTTGACAAATTTTTGAAACTTAAAAAAGGAGCTTAACAAAGATGGCCAAAAATATTTGTACGAAGGGTCAATTCCGGATAATTCAAAGATTGGTGGAGGAGGCGAGGCGAAAGATTAAAAATTCTGTACTTTAAAAAATACACCTTAAATGATGACGAAACTGTTGATAACGAATTTAAAATAAAATCAGTAAAAATTTCCTGTTTCTTGAAGTGAATGAAATGGCCGATTTTGGGTTAAAATGTCAAGTCATTAGTTTAATTCCTCAAATTTTGGAATATTTTCGAATCTTGAAAAAACATCTCAATATAGATGGCTAAAAATACCCGAATAAAGGGTCAATTTCAGATTTCTTCAAAGAAGGGGGGAGGGAGGAAGGTTGATGAAAAGTGAAAAAAATTAAGTGAAAATTTCCTGTTCGTTGAAAATAGATGAAATGACCGATTTTGAACTAAAATGTCACGCCTTCACGACAATCTCCCAAATTCTAATACAATTTTTGAATTTAAAAAAAATAGCTCAACATAAGTGCTTGAAGAGGGGAGAGGAGGCGAAGGTTTAAAAAGTCTGCATTTTAGAAAATTCACCCCAAATAATGACAAACTGCTGATAAGAACTGAAAAAAATTCATAAAAAATTCCCTGTTCGTTGAAGGTAAGTGAAATGGCTGATTTTGGGGTGAAAATATCACGTCTTCGTGACAATTTCCAAAATTTTGGTAAATTTATGAATCCCACAGAATTGCTCAACACAATGGCCAAATGGTCTGTACCAAATGTTGATTGCAGATTTTTTCGAAAACACGGAAGAATCGACTTGATGTCGCTGGGGCAATTTATGGTGAAGTTTCCAACTACTTAGGTACTTTTTTCAACGAGTAATACGATTTTTTCGATTTTTCATTGCACTATAATTTCATTATATTTCATTTCGCTACATGACTTTTTCCATGTTCCAAAATTGGAGAAATTGGACAACGATAATTTTTGAGAACCTGAAAATTCGCCAAAAATCCAAAAATTAACTTCAACATGAAAATTTGGTTTGGAAAATTTCCATGCCTTTTTCTCAAAAAATCCAAATTTCATGAAAATCGGAAATTAACTTTTGCGATAGTTCCATTGTATAAGCCCATCAATGAGAAATCTTCGGTTAACGGAAACGGAATCGATTTTCTTCATAACCATCTCAAAGCACCGCAGAGATCATGTCACATTCTTACCTGATCCGCTCGAATCAACTTGAACGTCTGCACTTTCATCGTTGCACATTCACATCGTCGAAAAATTCATACAGGGTACACTTCGTAATCGTCTAGTTATCAATACGTCGGCAATTCTCAACAGCCATCAAGTTCTATGAAATCGTCAAGTTAGAATGCGAAAGGGGAGAAGGGTAAACGTCTGATTTCACACGTCCAACGCGTAAATTTCGCGTTAACAAATCGATAGAGAAGATTACGACGAATCGTGCTTTTAATGGAATACAAAAATGAAGTTCACCATCGCCGATTATTTTATTACGCAATGAAACCTTGCAAATTGCTATTCGGTTCGCATTTCACCGGCTATGGAAATCCGGTCGATATAGCAGGGCGGAAAGGTACTGAAAATAAGACGAAAATCGCTCGAGTCTAGAAGGTATATGGATACACCACTAGAACCTCCACCAAGAAAACTACAGCATTATTGCAACCGAAGCTCGACAAAAAGAAGTAGCGAAGAAAGTGCGTTAATTTCAGGGCGAAAATAGCTCGAGGCGACAATCGAATGTGTACAGCTTTATACGTTTGGTTACGCGACGTAAAGGCCATTGTTCCATGTACAATTCACGTGCATATCGCGGACGGGACAAGAAAGAGGGGGCAGCCGAAATCAACACCAATAAGAGATTTTACATTTTCTTACACAACGTTTGCGAAACAAGATGAATAAGAAAACAAAATCACCATTCCCGCGACAGTGATTTTTGTGTTAGAATATATACAAGGAATGAAAAAAAAAAAAAACAAGAAAAAGAATTAGAAATAAAAAAAAAAACAAAAAAAATAAAAGAAAAAAATAAAAAAACTCGATTTTTTTTAATTTTTCGCCGTATTATAATTATTACGAATTATCAACTAAATAGCGTTTTTTTTTTTAAATGTTAACACGGAACTTAGCAAAGTATCACGAAAATACCTGTTGATAGGCAGCATATCCTCCATACCCGGTGTAATCGGTTTTTTGAGGATTACTCGCGGCTGTCGAAGGTTCAATAGCACCAGCTCTAGTATACATATCACCTGCGAAATCAAACGAGAGAAACATTGCAATGTAAAACGCTCGAGTCGCTTCGTCATAACGAACGATAGAAGTTTCGTCGTCGGTTTTACGAAACACGATGAAATTCCCAATTACCCTGATGTGTTCCGGGATGAGGCGCGCCTTGTGACGCGTATCCAGCAGCGGCTGCGGTTGGCGGCGGCGCTGAACCGTTTTGTTGAATTCCCCAACTCCAATTAGTACCGTAACCGGCTTGCGGAGGCGGGGCTGCTTGAGCTCCTATAAAAATTCCGCAAATTTCAACGCCAAACAGTGGAAAACAGACGGCGCCTAGTGGTACCGTCCGTTAACATATGACATCCGGTTGCTTACCATACGGTCCATAGGCGGTTGTTTGATTTGGTGTAGCGTACGATGAATTCCAGTGAGTTGGCACTTGCGGCGTAGCCGGCGCTCCCCAACTTTGATATCCGGCCGATGCCGATGAATTACCGTATCCTTTAAGGAATATCGCAATTTAGCACGAGTTCTATTCAGAGGTAACCTCGTAACTTACCATATCCTGATCCCCATCCTAAGAATTGCTGAGACATACTATTCGGATCAATAGAACCAATCGGTCCGTTACCTGTTCCGATACTCTGGAAAATAAACGATTGTTTATATCATCTTTCATCTTCCAGCTTCCATCAAGTCGTTTACTTACCATAATATTTTGTCCCCATTGACCATTCGAAGCGCTTTTATCGCGCATTTCTACTCTTTTAATCTCCACCTTTAAAATCAAAGTGAAATAAATCAGTTCACGCAATAATCCGATAAGAAATTCCGCAAATGTTTATAAATATTTTCTTATGTCATTTCCAAGAAACGTGGAACACTTTCCACTTACATTTCTGTTTACCTTTTCATGTTTGCCATTTGCAAAAAAAAAAACTCGATAAATTTCCAAATAAAAACAAGTAAAACTCTTTGAAATATTTCATTCAAATTTCTTAGAAATTCTCACATTCATTCTTTTCTATTCAGCTTCTTTAGAAAACAACGCAGTAATTCAATTGTAACTAAATTTCCCATTCGATTCCTTTTCTTAAGGAATTCTCAATTGAACGAATTTTACCATCATTACAAACGAATCATCTTACCTGTTTACCATTCACTGACACAAAGTGTTCCATAACACATCTGTCAACAGCATCTTCAGTTTCAAACGAAAGAAAGCCAAATCCTACATATCGTAATTTACATGATTTAAAAGACATTCAACATAAGCATGATGTAAATTAAATTCATACCCCGAGATTTCTTCTTTTCTTGATCATACATAATAACGACTTCCATAACGTTTCCAAATCTCGAAAAAACATTTCGTAAATCAGTTTCTGTACATGTTGTAGGTAATCCGCCTAAAAATACTTTAGGATAGTTGACGTTATTCTTTTTCTTTGTAGACTTCTCGGGTTACATGGTTTTGGATCAATCTAATTAAAAACACGGGTGAAAAGGTTACACGAAAACGATACAATTTTGGTTTAACAATCGAAGAAATACCGTTCGCGAGTCTAAAACATGAGGTCCGCTTCTTAACACAACATCTACGTTTGCTGGATCAGCAAATGTAACAAATCCAAATCCCCTTGACCTTCCGCTTTCGCTGTTTTTCATAACAACACAATCGATAACTTCGCCGAAACGTCCAAAATACCTTTGTAAATCTTCTACGGAATGTTTAAAAGAAGTTCAATAGTACGCTTCCTGAGAAGTAAGAGATTTATTGAAGAGGTAACTTACCTTGGGTGGTTTCCCAGCTTAAACCACCGATAAATAGTTTCCTAAAACAAAAATTACATTGAAATTGACAAAAGTCGTCGTACATTGAGAATATAAAACGATGTAACGCTGTAATCCTTTATTATAATTATTGCTTACGTACATGACTCGACACTTCTCCGATAGAACCAAAATGATTAATTTTATACCAAAACATACCGGTATATTGAGTTTTAGAATGTATAGAAAATAATCCATAACATTATTTAAATAAATCGAAACCGGAAAGTATCGGTACTCGGGTCAGGGGGTTTGTATGTAATGCATAATTATCGGTATACTCGAGTGCAACATGAAACGTATACAGTTGATAGATCGTATTAAAGATGGCTATTATGAGAAAGCATAGTAATATAAATTAATCCAAATGATAAAATACGTAAGCAAAACAATAATAACAACATCAAAGTTGAAGAAATATACAAAAATCTACCATGATGTATCCCATCCGAGAATAAATAAATGCAACAAAAGAATCTTACCCTCTCTCATCATCTTCCACGTCTGGCTTTACTCTATTAATCATTTTAAATTATTTTTGAACTTAAAAATAACTAAATAAAGAATAATATTAAATTTAAAATAAACTAAACTTAAAAAAAGAGAAACGTAGAAAAGTTAAAACTCCAAAACAACAGACAACACTCTCTAAACCTAAGAGAGGTACAGCGAGGAAATGTAGGCACCATTTTTGTATCATGTGATTTTTGACGAAATAATGTGGTGCCTTCGTAGTAAACAGAGCATGCATTTTTAGGGAAAACCTGTCTTTTTTTGAGAATTTTAATAGGTTTAAAAGTAGGTTTTGTGAAATTTTATCTTTTCTTTTTTGTTTCCAAAAATTTAATAATTTCAAACTTTTCAAAGAAGTAAGTGCGGTGTAGTTTTTCTCATATCGGTGGAAATTTAGTTTTCTTTGGAAGATTTTGTAGTCTTTTGCAGAAATTCATCCGAGATCGGCTTCCTCCATTTGCCAAACAAGCTGAGGATTGAGAGTCTGAGGTAACACTTTTGCAATATTATCTTGATAATTTTATTCCATTCTTTGTTCTGTACAATATAACTAGTTCAAGTAAAGTGAGATGAATAATTTCGAATAGAAGTGTCTAATAATTACAGCAAGGGTCTGTTAATCAAAAGCAAAGAACAGGATCTTCTCCAGTCCATAAACTTGAGCACTCACATCGCAATCTCACAGAAAGATACTCTGACGATGAGAAATATTATTTTTCTGACTTTCCTCAAGGAAAAGTAAACGAAAGAAATACTAACTGTATAATTTACCATGATACTTCAACATTTTCATTTCAACGCTTTGTAGCTCTGTAATCTGTATCATTCGCTAGAATCAGTAGTAGCCAATTCTGAGATTTATTTCGATTTAAAATGTCATTATTCGTTAATATAAAACGCTTATCAGAATTCTCTGTGAGATGACAATGTACTTCTTCCTTATGGCAGTTGATTGATAATAGATACATACATTGTGTTCAGTTAACGTGCATTTCAATTTACATAATTATTATGTATTATATCGATTCATTCCTACTATCAGTACAGATCCAACGATTTACATAAAAATGAAATAATGAGTCAACATTAACAAAGGATTTGTCACGTTTGATTTATATTTATGATTATAGCATTTAAATCCCAAACATCAATAAAATAAACATTTTTTCACAATAAAAAAAATCCATGGTATAAATCCCAGTATCTGCGGGTAAGTCTACCTACATGTTGTAAAAAAAAAACAATTACATCATGTCTAAATCTAACAACCATGGAAGGAAAACGTAAGAGGTAAGCTAGATAAAAAAGAAATTTTGTGCCAAAACAACCTCAGCATTTTTGTATCCTTTCTTTTTGTAGATTTATTTCCACATTACCCAAGGTAGCCTAAATTATGATTTTCTTACTGCCAAAAATAACTTCAGTTTGTTAATCTTGCCTCATAAATTGAGATGATTTTCGCTCAAATGCGTTTCCCTCGTCAGTCAACTTTTTGCCAAATGATATTCGCGAACGGGTTACGAACGTTTCACCTAATTCCACACTTTCTTAAGACATTAGACATTTCTATAGCATAATTTAGACCAACAAATAACCATAAGCTTGTTTCAAACCGTGACAGATGAAAATCCCTTATTTGTACGACAATTCAATCATTTTGAAAAACCATAAGAAAAAAACAGTTTCTATACAAATGAAAAAGAATAAAATAAACTTGAATGAAAAACTTTTCCAACTTGATCCGGCACAAGTCACCAGTGATAAAGAATCATTGCGGAGCTTTCTTCACATGTAAATAGTGTATATCCCTTTTTTAGTTCTTTGTCGTGTTTTCCGTGTTATCTCAAAGGTCGTTTAGCAACGAAAAATACAAGATAATTTTGAACCTACCGACAAATACAACGTTTTTCTTATACCGTTTGTAGAATATAAAAATATCTTTTTAAAATTCACACCACTGTTTGGCATTTCTTTACTTGCGAAATTTGACGTAAACGTAATATTTCGGTGGAAACTAGTTTATAAAACATAATTTAAATCGATATTACAAATTTCATACGTTTACGATATATTTTTTATTTGTACATGTTCCTTTGGTATTGTCTCTTATTGTTTACATGAATGAAAAAAAATCGCCTCTATTCGTCGAATAATTCTAACCTCGTGAATGATAAGAAAACAACGACATGTTCGAAGTTCGGTTACAGAAAAAATACACCTCGATGGCGCTAATTATTGTTCATCTTCGTGATAAATTACTATGCCCAGGGTTTGACAACTTATTAATTATAATTAGAAATGACGTATTGTCTATGGTTAAGCTCAGAGCTCTCATTACATCCTTGGTTGATATATGAACGACTTGTAGACATTGTTCGGATGAGAGGGAAAAAAAATGCAAAAAAGAAAACACTAAGATATAATTTGAGATGCAATTGTTTCTACCTGAGTAAAGTGTCGGAAGCTTGTACCGTTAATCTCCATTATACCGAGAGAACCATTAATTATACTCTAAGTGTTCACTAAACGCGCTGCCGTTTATTATCTTTTAAAAGTGACCGTTATTAAGGGTTAAGTATCATTATCTTTTTATTTTCGTGAATTTTTCACGTTTCCAAGAATACCAACCTCTAATCGCGTTTTACTTATCAAAATTACATTCATTGTGTACAAATTGTATAAAATATATTTTACTAGAGCCTTGAAAATTATTGACAAATATTTCATAAAGTACAACTAGTATTTTTTTCCCGTAGAAAAAAAGTTTCCCAGGAACTATTTTTTATAAACTTACCTGTATTTTTGAAACAAAGTAATCAACTTAGCGTATTGCAATCTTATACGTTTTTCTAAATGTCACATTCAACTGTGGTTAAAAGATATAAAATATCCTTTGGGAAAAAATTTAAAAGTAACGCCTTCTTTTAATCATTAATACACTTCAACTTATTTCTGGAAACTTTAAACCTTCACTTCTTTTACCATTATTGTTAGGTACTTCGAAAACGTATCAAATGCCAAAGGTAAAAGATCTTTTTGGCAAAGTTCCGTTCAAGTTTTTGTGTTTTTTTTTTTTGTCGTCGTCAAAACTCAAAAGAAAAACTTGATATTGGGAAGAAAAAAACCTTGTAAAATTTGACATGTAAAAATTTTATTGAAATTATCTTCGTCTGTACGCTTCACTGAGAAATTAAAATCTGGTTTAAATTTGGAATTTTATTTATAGCATTTTATAGACTGGAGTGTAATTTGAATAGCGAAGTTATTAATTTTACGACTTGTCAAACATAAATTAAAAAGATAAATCTTATGCGAAAAATTCATCTTCATAATGCAACGAAATGTCGATAGTTGTTAAATCAAGATATAAACTTTGAAAAGCCAAAGTTATGAGTGATGGCATTTGCTAATTTAAGCTTACATCCGTCATCGTATATTTTATCTTTTAATGATTCGATGTGATCGCTTTTATAAAATCTTTTTCGCGTTCGTATACGCATTAAGATATTATTATACCATCAGCGGTACATTTTTACCTAATGGAAGCTATATTATTGAATTAGGTTTTAAATAGGTAGATACTAGATATCTGCGAGATATGTATAAAGGTAAACATTTTATATTTTACGAGCAACTCGAGCGTTTATATACGACTAGTGAATTTTGCTAATGCCCCTTTTTCACGCTATTACAATTATTTTTCAAAACTACCAATGCATATCTAGTATTATAAAAAAAAATTGGAAATTTCACGTCATGATAGAGAAAATCGTTAGCGACGTAATATTTGTCATAAAATCGTAATCGATTATGTATTTAAATTTTAGTCGGATTTAAGCAGTATTTTGATTTTATATACGATGAACAAATAATACGGTATACACGTTGAAGCACACATAACAAACGCCTGAATATGGTTTATTTACATTTTATCGCGGTATATGTACTCGTGATTTTGCTTATGTGGGTAAACATTTTTAAGAATAAAACGAAAATGCGGCATTTGTGAATTTCAAATCGTTCACATAAAAGGCTAATATGGCGGTAATTTTTTTGATTTTAAAAAATGTTATTTCTTCGTGAAATATTTATTTTTATAAATTACACGAGCTTATAGCATTTTGAATAGGACCTCGTATGCGTTATGTTATGAAATATTGATGAGTTCGCCTTCGACGTTGAGACTATGCAGTATTTTCGCTGTGTATTACAGCTAACGAGTTTGTTCATCATGGCAGAAAAATAATGCCTTACGATCTTACACATATGACGTCATAAGAAAAGTTCCAACTTTTTCCTCGAAACTAATTATTATGGAAATTGATGTAAATGATTATCGTCAGATGGTAATTATCAAGTTGGCTGAAAGACTAAAGTACGTATTTATATTCCTTTTTTCTCTTACCATACTTCAAGTATACGTAGTTACTCGAAAATGTGAGAAGTTTGAAATTTTTCATGTCGTTTTGGATTTTATCAGCGAAAAAAAAAAGTTTTATCGTTTCACGCCAACATTTGTTCAGCGTTAGTTCTCCGAAGTGATCAGAATTTTTAGATTAGCTGCTAAAGTAGAAGTGATGAGTTAGATAGAAAAAAAAGAATTTCATTCACATTTCATCGAGATGTTCTCTTGGGAGAAGCACTCTGCATTATACGAGTTTAAGATTTTATTTTTTTGACAAGTGAAAGAGAAGGGATGATGAATGAAATTACGAAATTCGATATCGTGATATTACATTAATTCTTGCTGGTAAATGAACACGTACAAATATCGAGTACATTTTTCCTATTTTCTATATCCGGCGATGTTCGAAATTTTCGTGTTTTTGAGTCGAAATATCGGTGATTTTGTTTATCGCGTAAATTGACAATTTTTTTGAAAAAATTTGGCATAAATTAATAGCTAGGGAGGATCTTTTGTATTTGAATATTTTCAAGCTTTTCAGGAAGTAAAGTTGTTAAATTAGCTTTTATTCCTTAGGTTAATGCTCAAGGCCATCGAAGGAGAGGAGGGGGCAGAAAGAGCATTTTTCTTCAAATGTGGATTATTTTGTACAGAATTTTGAAATTTATTATTACATCGAAACTTTGGTGATGGTATGAAAAAATTGAAAATTTTTATTCGATCAAAGCTTCGAAGAAATTGAAAAAATTGAAAATTTTACCTCGGACCTGTGCCTTGAGAAAAATGTGAAAAATTTTAAAATTTCCATTGGCTCGTTATGAAAGTTTATCATCGATTGAGCTATTCTTCGTTTCAATGCAGAAGCTGTAAAGTGCTGAATTGGGAGAAAAAAGCTGTAAGAATCGTTACCAAAATTTGTTGTTTTTTTGTACTTGAAAAAAATTTTTTATTCAGTGTTGCATTAGCAACATTTTCAACAAAATTTCCCTATTGGCGTAATTTCTTCAAAATTAACAGCAATACTAGTAATTTGTTCTTAATTTATTACTAATTGACTTCATTATATAAAATTAATTTTTAAAATGTAATTTAAGTTAGTATTTAAAATATTGTACAGGTCACTTATTTATGCTTCTTTAGTGAAGTTTGTGACTTGGCGAAAAAAAAATCAATTATGGTCATTACAATTTTAAAAACTTGATAAATTTTTACTTACTAGGTCTACTTACTATAATTTTAAAAATGTTTCGGAGGTTATTAAATTCAGGATAGAAAGAGAAAATATGTTCGAAATTTAAAAAAAGGTGGCCTGAAGTTAAGTTATTACAACAGTAGTTATCATTCCAACATCACAAAAATCAGATACCTCCTCAAGAAACGCATGACGTCACTTGAGTAATCACGACCTTGAAAATTTCGAATTTCTTATTCGCGAAAAAAAAAATGTTACTTTGCTTCCAAGTGTGAATTTCTATAATTCTATCTCACCTTTCACCTCCCTGAAATGATGTAATATGACGTCATATACTTTTGACTTTGGACAGACCATCGAATTTGATTGATGTATAGACACTAAACCTAAGTTAATACATCCAACTATCCGCCATATTGTCAGAATTTTGTGAGTTGGGGAAATTGCACTCGAAGGGTGATCTTGAGGGCGCAGTAGTGGGATTTTTCAAACTGACAATGCAAAAGAACCGTAAGTTTGCAATTAGACAAGCGCCATCTATATGAAACGTTTTGAATTAAACGGTTTTTTTAAACCTCACCTTACCCCGCCCTGTCTAAACATGTTTGTTAACGCTACTCCGGATGTCTTAACTTGTGGCTAGTGTCTATAGATTGATGACGTCATCGAACCAGTTTACCAACACCTTCCTTTTAAGGCACAGTCTGTCTAACGTGAGAAGCGTATGACGTCATGTTAATTCACACTGATAAGCATGACACATTTTTCGCCAAAATGAAAATATACATATTTTTAATTTCATCGTTAAACATGCGGACTTCGCTGACCAAGTTGACTACTTTTTGTGCTTCTTAGGTCAGACAGAGATGGATTATTTCTACATGTATATTGATGACGTCACTCTTGATTTGAAACGAATGCGATGGTAGATTTGATGACGTCTTCAAGAAAAACGATGCAATTGGTAAATCACCAGCGCATCTTTCATATATTTAAATACTCTCCAAGTTATGCTCGGTCAACGCCTTCAATCTCACTAGTTCTTCGTTTTGAGATTGTTTTCAAGAGAAAAATTTTCCGTTTGATTCAATTTTAATTTTATTTTTCCAGATTATCAAATAATGTGCCGTTTTTTGAGAATTAATGGCGAAGGCGACTTCAACTCGAATGAAGCCATTGGTGTCTCGCGTGAGAATTATTGTCAAGAAGCTAATAAAGGTATGTACCTCGTCTTGCGGCTTACTTCGGTATTGTATAATAAATTGCCCTCGAAAAATAATGTAATTTTCGGAAACACCGACGAAATGAGATTTTCTATAATTTAATATATATTTTTTCTCGTCGCCAAATTAATGGATGAATTCATCGACAATAGGTACGTTGTAAGTAAGTTCATAAAATTGGATATAGCGTTGTAATTATATTGTAAAGGACAAATGTTAAACCCTCTATTTTCGAAGCATCCATTGGCTGGTATTGTATCAGCGTTATCTTCTTTACTTTTGGATTACTTCCAAATAAACTTCTATCGATTACGCAATAATATGATACGCCAGAAAACGATGCTAACACGAAATTCGGTTCCGCAATATGTTCTTCATACAATACATTATTAGAAGATAATTCTTACTGGACACGGAAAAGCGCTTAGGCCTTTTTGTTATCGTGGAATTAGTTAAGATAAAGCTTGATGCGAAAGTGTCTATGAATTGAGATTTTCAATGACTTTATAGATTAGGTTTTTGAAGAAATTTCATTTGTCTGCGTTGCTACTACGTTAAACGATGTAGTTTGCATACTCGCAGCGACGTATTTGTCGGCATGTGCGCGAAATGCGAAATATTTCCGAAGTCTTAAAGAGTGTAAATTTTCACTGATGAGAAAATTTGCTCTTCGAGTTCTTGATATTTTTCGTTTGGGCGAAATGGCGTTTAATAAAGATGAGCGTTTGCGAGCTCCATAACTAGGAATTTTTTCACGACTGTCGAGCGTAACACAATAAAGTCTAATTCATTTAGGAGATAGGACGTACTCCCTGTGGAGTTTATACAATGAGTTCATTCACATTAGGCGTACATTTACGTTTTTTTTCCCCTCCTCTTCTTAACTTTCGCTGCCGAAAGTTATGCACGTGGCGAGGGAAACTAGGCGAATTGCATTTTTTGGCAAATGGAAACTTTGCCAAATGTTCGTTTCGAATGACATATCGTCGGTTTCGATTTTATCGCGTATTACTTACTTCCGAGGAAATTTTTTTTCCTTAAATCTATTGTCTACCGTTTGAACGAAGACATGTGCCGGAATATTAATGAAAAGTAAACTTTTTCTCAAAAGGACGTGCGATTTTTTTTAAATCGACGAATTATCGACTCCTCCTCGTTAGATTTCGATTTCAACGAATTCCTCGCTAGCTTCTGTTCCAAGCGTCGAAACTTTCGTGACTTGTGTATCTTCGAAATTACAACTTTATCGAGTGTTTCCTCTATGACGAATACAAGTTTTTCAATTTTTATGGCGGTTTTCGAAATCCGCTCGGAAATTAATTCGCCGATGTAACCTCGAGTTAATTAAAAAAACAACCAAGGGTGACACGTGTGTTTGCAAGTGACAATGTCTAAAAGTGGGCTTTACGAGGATACCTTTTTGTAGTATTTTTTCACGTCGTTTAAATGTAAAACTGCGATGTGAACTCTTTAACTTGATTGCCGAGTTTTTGACGGCGTTAATGTGTATTGTCGAGGTTTTAGTTCACGGATACCGCGTTGCGACCGCATGTTCGCGTCGAAATGAGAAATTTGAATATCGCGGAAAAGGTAGGGTTCAGTTTCGATGACAGGTGCTTGAGTTTTCGTAAATATAATATAGGAAAATTTTTAGTTTAATTAGAAATCGGAATATTCCATGAAATATGCTCGATTTTCAATACTTGAAGGTATTTTGGATCTTATGGTAAGTCATCTATGTCACTTAGGTAATTTGCAGGATTTCAATTTACAGAAAATCAAAACAAGATTCAAGTGAATTTTCAGATACATTATGTGAAAAAAGCGATATTTCAAGAAACAAAATTGAAAATTAATTATTCGAAGCCGTTTAGGATTTTATGGTAGGTCATCCATGTCACTCAGGCAATTTGCAGGATTTCAATTTATAGAAAATCGACAGGATCCAAGAGAATTTTCAGATACATTATGTGAAAAAAGCGATATTTCAAGGAACAAAATTGAAAATTAATTATTTGAAGCCATTTCGGATTTTATGATAGGTCATCCATGTCACTCAGGCAAGTTGCAGGATTTCAATTTACAGAAAATCAAAACAAGATCCAAGAGAATTTTTTCATCACGTGAAAAAAGCGATATTTTAAGCAACAAAATTGAAAAGTAGATTGGTTATGAGAAGTTGACAAAGGAGAAAAAGAAGCAATTACCATAGGGTTTCTATGCTGAAAATAAAATGGCCAAAATCGAAAAGAATTTATTTGAAATGGAAAATTTGAATCATAAGTGCTGTATAACGTTATAACGGAAGTACAGGTATAGTGGGTTGCATAACCAATTTATGCAGGAAAAATACTAAAATCCCTGTAACTGCCCAGGAAAATTAAAATTGTGGAATATCACTCTGTAGAACAAACGAGTGTATGTTTAAGAATATTATATTAAAAAATTTCTCAATTTTATAAAAAAAATTCAAATTACTGGACCTTATTTTAAGGTTTCTGAGATCCCACAACTTTTTCGAATTACCTACTTTAATGAATTCTTTTCAGCTGAAGCCCTAAAATGACTAAATGCTGGCGTATTACTTTTGTTGTGTTAACGTGTCGCGTCGAGAAATCCGTGACGTCACGAAAATTCGCAAATTCCTTAAAAGGTAAATATTTTAAACATTTTTCAAGAGTAGGTTCGTTAAGTTTTCGCAAAAGTCGTGTAATTTATGACGAAAAGAAAAAAGACAAACTACGAAGCAGGAATTTACAACATACAATCAAATTCAAAAATTAATCTCGTAAAAACTTTAAAAACTTTTCGACCAGGTGCGCAATAAAAAGCTCGACATTAGAGCAATTCTCGTTTAAACTACTAAACGACATTTATTATCGATAATGAATATTCGAAAGTGGCAAAAATTAATTCCGAAAACTTCACTTCGCAGGAGAAAACGTCGATAAATTTTTCTCTACCCTATTTTTCGTATAATAATCTTAATAGTTTCTTCCCTTTTGATATTCTACTCGAAAATCTCATTTTAATAATTTTTTCATCAGCGGCTTGATCGTTTGCCAAGAAAATGCGAAATTCGCGCGTGAAAAAAATACCCGCTCGAGACGTATATATGATTTCGCGAATTTGCGAAAAACAAAGTCCAAATGCGCCGTTAAATGCGACTTTCGAACCACTTAAGGTTTTTATAAGTCATTTAATAACAATAAAAAGTTTTTATGGCGAGTTAATTTTTTTGGCTTTGGTTTATACGACCTTGCTGCGCTTTTTACTAGTTTCTTGTTGTGTATCGTCGAGTATAGAAAAATTAATTGATAAAAGAGTATAGCTTGTCATATAAAATTTATCATCTTTTATGTATTTTTTTTCCTTTTTTTAATAAATATTTATTCGAGATATCTAATTGAAACATTTACGCCAACGGATTTCAATTTTTTTATATTTAACGGTTTCATTTTTCAAACGATGAATTTAAGATGACATTAATACATTTGAAGATGAAAAAAGAAAAACCCGAATAAATTATATAACGTTATGCATTTAAAAAGGAAAAAAAAATACACAAAGCATCATAATAATTCCACGTCAACCAGAAATAAACGTCCAAAAAATACAAAAGTGAAAAATAATTTAATTGATATCGTCTCAACGAAAGCGACTTTCCTCGGTGGAAAAGAATTGAATTTCATAAAGAAAAATTAGTTTTCCAAATGATTGTTTGAAATTTAACCTTTGCAAAATATCTAATTGAAAAACCAAATTTAATTAGATTAATAAAACGAGCGTATTCAAGGTTTTCAGTTACTTTTTCAAATTAACAAAGTCAGTAAGTAGGTTAAAATATGCCCCTCCTTGGGAATTTCATATAATTTACTCGACTGTTTTAAATAAAACCACGTTTTAAGTGAAAACCGCCGAGTTCCCCCTTTATAATATTTTAACACCGGTGCAGCGAGAAATTAAAGAGCTTCTATGTAATTTCAACTGGATATTGCGTGGCCATAGCGTGGACTGTATTATGCGTAGGTTTTTCAACGACCCTACCTGATTCGAAATTTACATTTTTTTTGTAAGAATTTAGGTAGCTCCGAGTTGATATGAATTTTACAATAGAACCCAAATAATACCTACAGCGTTGGAGGAAAATCTTGAAAACGTGGATTGTATCGTCCCAAAGGTATCTTTGTTTAATCAGAATATATTACTGGTTAAATTTGAAATTTGATTAAAATTTCTTCAATTATTTTCTATTTGCGAGTTATAGATGTGAAAAAAATTAATATGGGAAGTTTGATTATTTTTTTAATAAACTTGAAACTCGTAAAGATGAAAAATTTTCGGAATTGAATTAATAAATTCATTTTCATGTTTTTTTTTTTATTGGATTTAAATTACCAGTATTTTTTTCAGCAGAATTATTCCAGGTTACTCAGTCAATCGATAAGTATCGTAACATTAAAATGTAACAATTTAAATAAAATTTCAAAAATAATAACGTATGATATACCAGGCATATCCATATTGTCCAGAAGCTCTAAATCTTAACGATAATGTTTTTTTTTTCAGTGGACAGTCCCCTGCATAAGCAAAACGTCAATTAGTAAAAATACACAGCTGAGTAATTTTACGCTTTCCCGATAGATAGCATCGTAACTACTTTTTCTTAATGATCTTGTAGCTGCGCGTTGCCATGGCAACGCACAATGAGCGTAGGGTGAGGAGGGGGATACCGCTGTGTTTGAAGTGTTCGTGGTGGGAGAAATGTGGTGTAGTGTCGCTATCTTTGGAAAAGTTGTATTATCAACTGCTTTTGGCATTTCTCAAAGGAATTTTTTTTACTTTTTTTTGGTGTATAGTGAGCTATTTTTTTGAAAGTTAATTCATGATTTTATTGAAATCCGATTTTTTGAAAAATTTATCCGTAAATGTATCTTCTGTCCTCTCCTTTTTTTTAATATGTTTATAAATGTGTATTTTAAAAATCGAAAAAGTGGGTGTTCATTGTTTTCAGCATTTTTTATTGTTTTTTTAATCCGATAATTATTGCAATAAAAAATTAAAGGCGTGAAAAATTGTCATTTTCAAAATTTATGTCGTTATTCGTAATATTTAGAGTATAAAAAAATACCCTGAGAGAGGGGGGGGCGGAAATAAAAAATAAAAATTTCTTGTTTGTTGACAATGTCAAAAAGGCTATAGGCAGGTAAGCCTAAGCATAAACGATTTGCCTCCGGGTCCAAATTTTGATGATATTTGGGTGGGAGGTGGGTACCATCGAGAAATGTTCATGACCAAAATTTCAGCTCCCCTCTCCCCACCATTTTTGAGAAATAATTTTTTTTTTAAATCAGATAGTAATTTTTTTCTTAAATTACAGTTGACGGATTTAACTGAAATTTTGCTAAATAATAGACCCTTATAAGAGCCTTCCATAAAAAAATCAACAACCCGCTATTCCAATTTTTTCTCCTCCAAACGATCGTTTTCAACTTTATTTATTTTTTGTAGGTATCTATCTCATTCTGCAAAATTTTCAAACCTCATTTTTTAGATGTATTTTTGACCTCTACATATCATATATTTTTTTCAAAATTTTACCTCCACAGGGTCGTGGTCAAAAATCGCAAAAACCGTGCGCGCGCGTTAGCCGATACTTCCCACTACGCGGTAGCGCCTCGTTTACACTTACGCGCGACGTTGCGTTAGGCATGTTACTACAGGCGTAACGCGACGTCGCGCGTAAGTGTAAACGAGGCGCTGCTGCATAGTGGGAAGTACCGATTACCGCGCGCGCGCTTAAGCTCAGTACATGAAAAATTTTTTTCTCAAAATCTACCGATTTTTGGGTTATGGATCATATAACGTTTTTTGTTTGAAATAATTTTAAGATTATTTTGCGATTTTTTTAGAGTCGAAAAAGACGATTTAAATCACATACAATAACTGACTTTTTTTAAATCTTCCGTTTACTGTAATTTGAGAAAAAAAAATTATTTCTCGAAAACGGGGGGAGGGGGAGCTGAAATTTTGCTCATGAACGTTTCTCGATGGTACCCACCTCCAATCCAAATATCATCAAAATCTGGACCCGGGAGCGGCAAATCGCTTATGCTTATCTGCCTATAGCCTTTGCTCCTCTAAATTTTCTACAATTTTTGTCTTCACAATTTTTAGCTCAAGGATTTTGAGTACAACTCGAAAATATGAGAAAATATAAAAAAAATGTGTATAAAAAATGTTCCTTCTTTAATTCCGCATAATTTTTATGTTTATAATTTTTCATCTACGGCCACTCCTGATCCATAGGACCCCTTTACTCATTCCTTGCTTTATGAAATAACCCTGTAAATCGAATAAAATTGAGGGAAATGAAAAATTATGAATTTTGATGATGAATAATTGACACATATTTTAAAACTAAATAACGTATCGACCTTGAAAAAATCCCGGAATCTCGCTGGTTAATTAAATTTCTACGACGAATTTCCAACATTCACATTTATGATCTCCATTTGGTGAAAAAAATTCGCCATATCGACGAGTATAGACCATTTGAAAAATAAATTTAATCTATAAATTATTTCGATTTCGTGGCGAGACTTCGAATTACTTCTCGCTTATTTTTTGTTTACGAATAATCCAGTTGATTTTTAAACGCAGGTATCCGCTTAAATTTCACCCGTTAGGATCGCTCGTCGTGGTGGAATTTCGATATTATATTCCTCGAAACGGCGAACGAAATCGCGACGAAATTTTTTTCGAGCGCTCGTTTAATTTGCAAAGAAATTCTAATCACATTTCGCATGGAATTGATCAAGTGCGCCGGCTCTTTGAAAACGAGGGTGTTTCAGACGAGCTCGCTGTGAATTTCGACTTGTCTGTTATTCTCTGCCGCGTTTTCGTTTAACCAACCGCGTGTAATTTTGGCGCTACATGTGACTCGGATTTCGTAAATTTTCGTAATTTTTGTCGAGATTTTATTTCCGGTGAGTTTACGTGATCGTGATGAATATCAGGTAATTGGTTTTAAAATTTTATATAAAATTTTAACGATTTTTACCTAGTGTAATGCGATATTTTAATTAATGACGTGCTTTTATTTTATCACGAAGAATATAACGACCAACGCGTTAGTGAGGAAATTTAAGCATTAGAATAATTATATTAAAAGAGGTCATGTCGTCGTGAAACGAATTACTACGTCGATGATCACGAGTTAATTAATTTGTCATAATTTTACGAACGTAATTTCCCCTATCAATATCTCTCGCGGCGAATAAATATTAAGAAAGCATAATACATCGCTTAACGACATAAACCCTAGGGTTCTGGTTATAAATGGCGCTCAAAACATCAACCCCTATATACAATTTATTATCACAAGAATGTAAACCATACGTTAAACGTACGCACGTTATCTCCATTAATGCTATTGTTAATTCGGTGACAAATTTCTCGAACGAGATTGTACATGGTCAGAATTGTTAACCATCAATTTCAGGGGTTTTATTCGATCTCACTATATTACAGGGTGTGTTTTTCATCTTGCAAAATAACCTACACTGATGTTGACGAGTAAGACAAATTTTACGTAGATTTACGGCTTTTGTGTTGTAAATACGAATATATTCTCGTATTGGGTTGCTAATGGCTTGAAAATACGTTAACTGTTGACGATATAGCTTTATTGTACGATTTTTACCTTCGGCTTGAAATATCGCTGAAATATAAAACGAAACTTCGGCTTTTCGACGCCGTTCGAAAATCGAACAATTTCAATCGTTTTTAAATTAATATTTGAAAATTCATTCCGCCCTCTTTTTTGTGATACGCGTACATATTCGAGGCTACGATGTTTATATTAAACCAAAGCCAATGACCCTGTATACCAAGACCTTTGGTAAATTATGCATTACGAATTCGCGATTCGCGCCTTTGACTCGAACTGAAAATTACTCGCAACGCGGAAAACTTTTTCAAGCCGAAAAACTTTATAATATTAAAAATGTTTAATCCTGTATTCCGAAAATATTAAAAAGAACCGTAACAGAAACATCTGTTGGTTCAGAGTGATAAAATTAGATTGCGATGTGCTTATACATTAAAACGTGAAAAATAGCTTCTTTTTTAGCAACGCTTACGTAATTAATCTCGTTCGTGTGAAGAGGAAAAAAATCCCGAATTTTGATTTTTTTTCCCCCCCAAAAAGTCCCCACGTAGATAAACTAGGCGATATTTCAAAACATTTTTCAAGTGTGACCAAGGCGAAGTGAGTTTGAAAAATTTATGGACATCTTGAATTTAATTTCGCAGCGTGTCAGCGACATTATGATGTCACTACGTCGCGAAACATTGTTGATTCAACGTGTTGAGCCAACAAATCATGAATCATTAAAACCTCCGTCTGTGTTTTTTGCGCAATCCGTATAGTTTTCCATTTGTTATTCGAAAGTGTGTTTTTCAACGCGAGGCTTTTGCATAGAGAAATTATTCCGAAGTGAAAAATATATAAACGATGGAAAAGAACATCTTGAATTATGACTTTACAATCGTTGAATAAAACACACTTCGTGGTAAATTGAAACAATTTTGTGTCAATCGACGTAATGAATTTCGGGAATATTTGATGAATTGATTCGTGTTTGTGCTTCGTCGTGTTTGCCGATTTTCGTGACATTTTCGCAGATCTATAAACGTATTTATATTTTCCTCCTTTCGCGAGTTGCCTTCAATTTTTTATATATAATGTTAAATGAAGCCACGTCGTTGAGTTTTGACATGTGCGAAATGATTCATACAAATCTTCAGCCGTGCGACGCTCACAAGTGAGAGATATTTACGCAATTGCCAAAATATCGCGGAATTTAACAAGGTGTATGAAAGATTAAATATATTGCGGAAAATTTAAAGCGATAGGAAATTAATAAAGTGGCCGGAGTCTGGGCTGTGGGTTGTTCAAGGTCTATAGTCTATACATCTTGGCGCTGTTAGACTTATGGATTTATTGATAAATTTACCGACCTTTTTGAACGTTGTGGATTTTGAATTAAAATTTATGAATTCATTAAACGAACTTACGAGGTTTTGGGTTTTATGTGAAATACGAATTGAAAAGTAAAATAATAAAGTCATAAAAACGGTTGATTTAATTTGTATCATAAATGAGCTCAGAAATATGTTTAAAAATGCGCATTTTTCCGAAGATCTTCTCATCAAGGTAACAAAAGCCCGGTTCAACTAAAACTGTCAATTTAGTCTTTTTTTTTTACAGTGTGTTCAGTAACCAATGCACCGCCTTCAAATCCACGATACAGCTACTTAAGCTATATAAGTGTATGTATGTTTGCCAACCCATGCTTTTGAAGGAGCTACAATCATTTTACTAGAATAAAAATAAAAATTACTTTTTTTTCAATTTTTATTCTTTGCTCGTTCTTCCTGATAAGTGTTTGTAACTCCTTCAATTTTAACAGTTAGGCTAAGCATTGATATCTCATTTTGCAGGTCTTGAAAATCCAAACAAAAATAAACCCTTTTAAATTTTGTTCAACGTGAAAATTGAAGGGGTTATAAAATCTACAGATTTTCAAATCATTGCACCTCCTTCAATTTCAGAGTTCGATGGAACACAAACATGGCTAATTTTACAGGGCTTGAAAAGTTCTACAAAAAAATCCTCTAGAAAATTTCAACTATCTAGGTAGCCCACTGAGCTATGGCGTTTTGAAAAAAACAACTATCATGAGAGCATAATTTTGCCCCATTAAAAATTGGCCGGCTAACATGCATGTATTTGTGTAGTTTGGGTAGCTGCATCATCGATTTGAAGGTGGTGCACTGGTTGCAGAACACCCTGCATAAGGAGATGGAATCGAAGAAGTAAGTGCTATCGAGAAGTACTTGAAATTAAAATCACAGTTTTTCACCCTCTCCCCTCTCCTCATTGATTCCCATTTGTAAAAAGAAGTTCTTGAACCAGAAACCGATTTGAATTTTATTCTACTAAAATTTTGATTTATTGAGCTAAAATTTCCATATGAATGGTTCTCCTCGAGTGATGGTCTTACTCCTCCCTCCTTAGGCTGCGCTTCTCAAATCGATTTTCTCATTCAATAAGATAAAGAACGAAAATCGAAGCATATACGATGACAAATTTGCTCTTCCAGCCCCCCTCCCTTTTATTTTTTATTTTTTTGAGAAAAATTTCAAGCTAAGAGCTGACTTGAATTTTATTTATCTAAAATTTTAGTAAACTCAGTTGAAGTTTCCACCCCCTCACCCTCCTTTGCCATATGTTTAGACACATTTACATGTATAGTAGGCTACGTTTCCTAATTTAATTTTTCTTATTTGATAACGAAGTTGAGGAACGAAAATTAAACCTATTGTACGAGGAAAATTTCGCTTTTCTTAACCCCCCTCCACCTTTTGGTTTTTATGAGAAAAATTCTGAACGAAGAAAGACTTGAGTTTCATTCTATTGAAAATTTTATAAATTACGTTAAAATTAATCGACAACCGGAGCTTCTTCATTAACCTTTCAGATTTGTTGAACTATAATTGCGGATTTTTTTCAATTTTGAAAATGATAAAAGAAACTTTTTCAAGTTCGAGTTTAGGCTCTTCTTTGATATTGTAAATATTGATATTTAAAAAAAATTTTTATCTTCACATTGAAGTGTTGAAAATCGAAAAAAAAACTTTTTTAAGGAAGTTTTGTAAAATAACACGAATAATTAATCATAACCGAAGCTTTGTGTACACGTTCAAAAATTGGTTAATTTTGACGAAAAAAATTACGAGTTTTGGATAATTCTCGTCAAAGAAATTTTGTGCGATTTTATTGTAACGTGAGAAATTTCAGCGTAATTGATGAATTTTTCGTTGTGTAAGAAATTGCATTTTATTCGTGAAATTGAAATTTCTAAAAAAGTTAGGAAAAAGGATGAAATTTCGATGAATAATTTTACATGAACTGTAACTAATTTCTATTCGTTTTTTGAGGTTTCTATGTAAATAAACATCATCTACGTAAGTGTTACACTTATTTAATCGAATAAAATTGGACTTATTTTAATATTTTTCGATTTTTTTAATTAATTTGAAGAACTGCTTATATTTTTATGATTTTACTCAGCAACGCTGCGTAATTCCAAGTTTGCAAAACACTTCGTTGTTTTTTCTTTTCAATCTAGAAACTAGAAAAAAAAAAACAAATCGAAAAGTTGTATTCAACGAATTTGAACATAAAAAGATACAACATCGTCTGAAATAATTAATCGGTAATTTTCGAGTATTTAACATCGGTCGCGTATAAAATTCGAAATAAAATAACGGGTACAAGTGAAGCTTTCGTGGCATCTGGATCAATGACCTCGTTACTGGTTATTTCTACGTGACTAGGGATCCACATGAAATTAACTGCAATATGGGAATTGTTTCAAAGCTGTACGTGTACTAATTTCCTGTAATTTTTTTCCCCCCTAACGAAACATTTTAAATCGCGTATTACAAACTTAAATAAGAATTTTTTTTAATTTCTTCGTACGTTATGATTTTTTATACGTATCCTTCGGCTTCTTTTTTCTATTTCTCGAGCTCGCATCGCAAACAACTTACGAAGTTGTTATTTCTCAACAAACGTGGAATTACAACGCGTATCGCGCCAATATTGAAAATTAATCCTCGAAAAGGAACGCTCTCTCGAAAAATACGTAATTTAAAAACTTCGAAATACTATTTGCGGTATCGCGTGTTTACAAGTTGAAAATACAAACAAGATGTAAGTTGAAGAAAACAATCCGCGCATCTTTTGTAAATGAACGACCTTGCTAATTTCAAAAATCTGATTTTCGTTTCGTTTCGAGAATAGCGAAAAGGCGAATAAAAAATTCAAACCTTTTTGGTATGTTCTGCGCAAAAACACTTAGCTACGAATTAGTATATTTGCGCGTACGCGAGCCTGTAAAAGTCATTAAAACACGAAATGGTTAATTTTTCGAGCATTTTTTACTACGAAGAAAACAAATTAAGAGAATAAGGCGAAGAACGAGAATGTACGATTATTCACACGATGGAAAAGCTGTCGCGAGGATTTCGATACACCGACGGTAATTTTATAAACTCGAAAGGAAAAAAATCTCAAAATACGAAATGTTACCTTTTTTGTCTCGTTTGAAAGTTATTCAAAAAGATGTATGGTCCTAGTGAGGAAAAAAAGTCGCGATAAAAGCTTTTTCGTATATTAAAACTTTTTTCAGATAGGATTTGCAGTTTCAAAGGCAAAAAGTTTTTAAAATTGAAAAATTCGCTCGGTGTTGATCTTTCGGCGGTTACCGCATTTCCACAAAGCAAACGTTTTGATAATTTTTATTTTTCATATGCGTGCGAAAGATTCGCGAAATATTCTACGGATTTCATCGGCATTCTAATGTAAGACGTTGAAAGGCCGTAACCTGCTAAGGCCCATTCGGCCTTTTTGTTCCAGCAAAATTAAATTTGAGGAGTTGGTAACTTGAGATACATGATCAAAATTTTCAGCTCCTTTTTTATCCTTTTATGAAAAAAAAATTCCTAGTTGAAAAATGACAGGAATTTTTTTCTTAGCGATGGAAGGAGTAAAAGCTGAAATTTTGGTATGTAGATTCACCATCACAATTACTCCAAAAAATTACCAATTTGATTGGTCATCTTATGTTATTATTTTTTTGAATTTATAATTCCAGCATATTTCATGTGTAAAATAATAAGGGAAAGATTACTTCGTAATTGGCCATGAAACGATACACAGAGCGCGCTGCAACGAAATGTTGAAAACTGGATACTGTGAACCAGGTATAATATATGAGAAAATTGTAGCTTTTAAATTTTTACTCAAAAACGAGAGGGTTTTTGAAAATTTTGCATCTCTTATAATTTAAAGAAAATTAAATTTCCTATTTTTTGATATAAAAACAATTATATTTTGACCATTTTAGCAGTTGTAAACTAATTTTAAACTTTTTTCAATGTTTTGCAACTTTGCATTAAAATTACCTCGAATTCAAGTCAGAAATTCAAATTTTTTGTAAATCTCAAGTTTGTGGAATTTTTTTTTCTTTTTAACTACTTAACGACGTTATTGTTAATGAATTTTTCATTAAAATATTCGCTGTTGATTATTTCATGACTATGTTAGTCTATCGGAATTCATTATAGTATCATTGTTGTATTGTTGAAGAAAGGAAAAAATTCTGAAAATTCGAGATTTACAAAAAATTGAGAGTTTTTGGC
The DNA here is from genome assembly GCA_003261595.1 of Maconellicoccus hirsutus. Classification (NCBI taxonomy): domain Eukaryota; kingdom Metazoa; phylum Arthropoda; class Insecta; order Hemiptera; family Pseudococcidae; genus Maconellicoccus; species Maconellicoccus hirsutus. The sequence goes on from QBDW01001275.1 coordinate 57,486, forward strand.
TTAATCTTAAAGTACTTTGAATGCAAAGTTGCAAAACGTTGAAATATCTGAAAATCAGTAAGAAGAAAATAAGCTTTACAACCGCTAAAATGGTCAAAATGTAATTGTTTTTATATCAAAAAATAGGAAATTTAATTTTCTTCAAATTATAAGAGATGCAAAATTTTCAAAAACCCTCTCGTTTTCGAGTAAAAATTTAAAAACTACAATTTCTCAATATATGACAGTTTAAGTATCCCGTTTTCAAGTGTTTCGTCACAACGCCACCAGATGTCAGCCACTTCGAGTTTCACTGCCAATTTATCTATTTCTTGAATTTGAGGAATAAGCGATGATCTGAACGAATATATTATAATAGTTAAAATTGTAGAAAAATTATCAGGAAACAACTTTTGTCCGAAAAGCTTTTTGTAAAAGCTATATTTATAATGTAACTGTGGGGGGGGGGCCTCTGAAATGCGTAAAAGGTGTGCAATTCTTTTATGACGCGATTCACTCGAAAAAAAAAGTTTTCTGAACCCTTTACACATCACAAATCTCAATAAATCTGATATTTCTTGTAAAAACGCAAGAAAACAAGAGTTATCAAATTATTTGAGAACATTTCTCAAATTTGAGGAAAAGGAGAGTTACTCCAAACTGAATTTTTGTAATAATAAAAAATGCAAAGAAGATTTCAAGGAATAATTTTCATGCTACATTTTTTTTCATAGAATCAACAAGTAAGGCTGTACATGATTCAATTTTGGGGGCTAGATCTTTTGGAAAATGAGGGGCTGCTTAAAATCATCTTTTTAGTGTGTAAAATAAGAATCAATCATAAAATTACTTTTAACAGCTCGATCAAGAGAGCCCGATCGGTGACGTGACTTTCCCGCGGTGGTGCACGGAAGGCGATGTCTTTCGAGCTTCGGTGTTTCAAAGCGCCCGAGACAAGACAAAAAGACTAACCCAATGCTATACTCAAAATTTTAAATTATTTTAACCTAACACGTACCCTCCTCTCCTCATCCTATCGCCATTTATTTTGGTGGCTGAACTACAAAATGGGGAAAAAAATTAAACCTGACGTTGTTCATGCGGCCTGTAAATTAGGCAAGCATACATGCATGGATTCGTATGTGTTGCATATTTTATAGCTATAAGGCCTTCTTTCTACCCTACAGAACACCCTGTAGAGAAAAAAATACCAAATTTGCCTGCTCCCTGGTTACGGCCATTTGTGTTGCATATTTCCTAGTATATCTGTAAGGCCTTCTTTCCACCTTGAAGAACACTGTAAAAAAAAGGCCAGCTTCCTTCGTAGTCGTGGCTTTTAAAATGAAAAATGTCTCATCATATATTTTTGAAGCAATTTATCAACACAGGTAAAATGTCTGGTGTTGTGGAAGATCCACTTAATAAAATGGCTTTATTAAGTGACGAGTATAAAAAGGTCAAAGGTTTCGGTAAACTTGCATAAATTGCCAATCAGCATAAAGTGCAACCAATAAGAAACCGAAGTAGTTGAGGCGTGGACTTCGTCATAATTAAATATAAGACGAGGTTAAAGTTATGAATTTTACTTCGATGTCCTGCGGTATCAAACTCCGCATCTGTTTTTGGTTCAGTTTAACGCATTGATTTCGCTAAATAGAAGCAGTCTCGTGGCTGCAGGCAAAGTTATTAATAGCATTCTGTATAACTTCGCAGCGAATTTATTTTATAAGAATGGTACACGTGCCATTAACTAGATGGAATTTAATTAGATGAGGGCGTGCGTGACTCTTCTCGTTATTTAACAAGGATACGTTTTAGTTTTTACCTATACATTAGTGCACTTAATGGTACCGAGGGGTGGTAAAAGGCCGAAAGTCTAAATGGACAGAGTTTTTGTAGTTTTTTTTTCTTTCGCAAAATCTATTTAAAGATTACTTACGTCTTGGAATTCGAACGAACGTTGCAAAACGCGTCGAAAATGGAAAAGCCGAAAGAATTAATTATGGACGTTGAACCGTGCAAATTCTTCCAAGTCGAATAGTTTATTAGAAAGATGGTAAATTCAAATTGTACAAACGTCCGGTTGCCATCTCTGCCGTGAAAATTACCGTAATCATAAGCGTCGCGAAAATTTCAAAGAAACTTGGTAAATTGTTTAACGTGAATTAAACTTGATTTTTTATCAAAGGGAAATTTCCAAAATGACTCGACAAGTTTTCCAGACAATGAGACTTGATGGTTTCTCATTTCGAATTATGAATTACGACGTTCTTATTCGCAAACTGCGGAAATTTTCTTCTATATTTTCGTCGATTTCACATTTTTTTTCATCGTCGTCTTCTAATATACCTTTTAGGTCATTGTTCTATTTTTCTTACTTCGAGTTCTCTCCCTAAATAGAAAATTTTACGAAAATTGAAAAAAAATTAAACACATAAGTACCAGAATTAAATGAATGCTTCGTTCGAACTTACAATAAGAATATAATTCGGATTAGCGACTCGATTCAAAATTTCCCATCAATTTTGCTTCCGGCTACTTAACAAGTTGAACTATTATCTGTAAAAGTATTATGACATCATCCCAAAACATTATTTTCCCATAAAGGAAAGTTTTCACTTTTTCCCATTTCTTCATTTCAGCCACGAAATCACGTTGGAAATTTCATTACAGAATGATATACGATATACCTAATAGTGCTGCTTTGTCTTGCGATGAAATCGGCCGAGAGGTATCGTTCGAAGGAAGTAATAAATGAACGACATATTTCTGTTACTGAAAGCCTTTCTGTGTAGGTTTTTAATTAAAATTTTAAATTAATTTTCAAATATTCACTCATTCCGGTATTTCTTTGTTTGAATGTTGGAAAAACATTTAATGTTTGTAAATATAGGTAGCTCTTATGATTTTTTTTTCTGCACATATTGGAAAAATTATTGAAATTCTTTTTCATCTTTCGTGTTTCGAATTCCCTTTTATTTACAAAGCGATGATTTTTTCAATAATTTCAACCATTATGTAGTTCCCTGCGAATGGAAATTTCCAAATAGGTAGCGTTTGTTTATATTATTTTTTCTTTTTCGAAATTCATTTCGTCGAGAAATACGAATTGAAGAAATTTCAAATGAATGAAATTTTATAAGATACGCGTAATACTGAAATTATTGGAAATCATCAAATTGTCTGATACTTTTACTTATTCGAACAATGCTTAGAATTTTTCAACACGCTTATTGAATTTTTTGATTTTTATGATGAATCGTAGTAACTCCTCTTTGGTATTTTACGATTCTACCTTTTTCTTTAAATATTTTTCAAGCCGATGTTTCGAGAAAGTGTAGAAAATATTTTTTCTCGTTTTAATTTCAGTGTTTTAATGATAAATTAGCCAAATTAAGGTGACCGGAGGGGGCGGGGGAAGAGCAGAGCCATCAAAAAGAGAAGACAAAAGGGACACTTTGCTCTAGGTCATGTTTTTTTTAGAGGTCTCGGGAATTTTCAAGTCATTTAATGGAGGGGGCCTGAAATATTGACGGGGGCCAATTTTCGCTCTTTATAGTTCTGGAAGCAGGGAAGGGTTATGAGGAGAATTCTTATAATAAAACTTCAACTCGAACTTCTTCCTACTTACTTTTTACTCCAATTTAATTTATTCATCTAAAGGATTTCGTAAAAAATTGAAAAACACCGAAAAAGGAAATGGAAATTTGCAAGTAACGTTGTCACATGTACACGTCCTTGGTATTATTTTCGTTAAAATTAATTGCGAAATAAACGAATAAACGAAAAGATTTTGATATTCTAAGAAAGCCAACTCAGCTCGAAAATTTTGTGGAGCTGGAACCGAGAAATTTTGGTTGTAAATAGTCGTTCTAAAATCATGAGCGTTATTGGTCATTTCGCCATTATTTCGTTGATATGCATTTACAAAATGTGGAAATTTAAGGGGCTTGGGAAATAGAAAATGTGGATTTGTGCCAAGAGGAGTCGTTAAATTGAAAAATATTCCAAGTAAAATTCACCGGTGGCACTTTCGGCTGAATTTTTCGTTTGAGGAATTTTTAAATCGAGTAACTAGGTGCAATGTTGAGGCAATTTTGAGAGGGGGTCCAAATGAGTGCACCGGAGCTGAATCGTTTTCACGAAAAAAATTGTTGGGTGGGGTCAAAATGTTATTGCAACTTTTACGGGTTGGAAGGGGGTCGCAATTTTTGATACTTTTCTAATTTTAGAGATTAAAATTGTTGAAAATTAGAAAAAGAATTTTGCGTTTTTGACCTCTCCTCACCGCAGAAAAAAATTCGTTAAAAATATGAAATACGATATGATTTGCATATTTAGTTAAAAAATCAAAAATTCACTTCCATACAGTTGAAGCTAAGTGAATTTCAAGTTTTCATTTGTGATTTTAAATTTAATGAAGAAATCAAAAAAAATCTGAAAATAGTTTTGCAAATTAATCAATGCTTTCTTTAATTTTTACTAAATTTTTATAATTTTTGATGCAGTATTTTTAGGTTGAAAAATGGGACCTTTGAAGTGAAACTCCGAGATAAAATAAAAATTTGATGTAGACTGTGGGACAGAGGGGGTGAAGGGAGGTACTATGAACTGATTCATAGTAATTATCTAATACTCGTATACTTTTTTATATTTTTTTTTATTTTTAGTATCTTTTTTTCAAGAATCTCTCTTTACCTACTTAACTCAGCTGGAAAATTTTTCTCAAAAATCGGGAAAATCGTAGTGAAAGTTCAAATTGCATGCATCAAGGGCAACTATTCTAGATTTCGATCGTAAATATTTTTTACGTCAAAATTTGATAAAAAAAAGGCTTATCGCTTATATCGGTCAGTTCCATGATTTTTTTATTTTTTAATTTCGATATTTTTCGCAACATTATCCTGTCTCAAGTTCTTCTTATGTCAAAAGTCTTGCGGAATAAATTAATAGTTCAATGTCTTTTTTCATCTTTTCGATAGAAAAATTTTTCTGCATAATGAACAGTAAAAAAAAAATTCACGCGAAATTTTTTCATTATGATTCTTAAAGTGAAGAAATTTTTTGAAAATTATCCTTCGCAATTATTTTCACAATAGTAAGAATTATAAAATACACGCTTATAAAATGTATACCTGATTATAAGGTTTTTTTCTTTTGGCAAGAATTTATATTCAACGAGCGCTCATTTCAACGTTTTATTCGACATTTTTTTCGCCTTTGATAAATGAAATGAATTTTTAAAGAAATTTTTTTTCGAAAACTCGTACCATTAAAATCTTGTTATTTAATAGCATTTCGACAATAACGAAACTTAACGTGAACTTTTTTGTGAAAATAGTAATTACTCGGCAAATTATCCTCGGGGAATTGACGCGCCAGCGCAAAAAAATACGCAAAATGAAATAAAAATTTCGCGCCGTTAGAAGTACGTTGTAGAGAACACGGTAAAAAGGCTTTTAAAATATTCGACCACGGAGTGTTGAAAAAGAATATTCGTCGGAATGAAAAGAGCTTGCACAAGCATTTAAACTTTATTGTGTACAATTCGTTAGAACGGTATGACCATAAAAACCGCCGCAACAAAAGACGATCCCCATGAAATATTTCTCGATGAAGTAAAATAAATCGTTAAAAAGTACAAATATATTTCTTTTTGAGGCGGCCTCGTTTTTAACGGTGAAAATTTTCAAAACTGGGGAAATATATATTAAAGACGATGGAAAAATCTGATGTTTTGATTCATCGGTGGCAATTCCCGTTGTAATATTCGATAAATCGTCGGCAAAACGTTGCAGAAAGGAGGAAGATTTACGACATATGAATTTTCAATTTTTCGTGTTATACGAATCAATTGATATAGTGTGATGTAAAGTGTTATCGTGAAGTGAGGTGTTGGAAATTTCGAAAGACTCGGATTCGCTTGCTCGGTAATGTTGTCTAGGGTAGGATGGCATATACAGGGGAGGGGAAATTGCAACGTAGGATTTAGCCAGAAGCGATGAAAAAGTTGATTTATAAATTCGTGTTTTGAGGAAAGTTTGAAAAACGAACAGCTGCTTCGATTTGGTCCAATTAAAGTATGAAAATTGAATTTAATTTTTACTAGGTTAAAATTTTACTATCCGTGTAGCCTAATCGATTATAAATTCGTTGGAAATATTCTCCTCGGGATGTACCTTTATACCTGATTGCATTTACGAAATAAGATTAAACGGTTTTCGACGTTTTAAAAAGTATAATTTCATCAAGCATGATGAAGTTTTCGTGATAACCGACTTTGACGCTGGTGTATAATTTTGTCACAACTTGTGGAAACATGCTTATACGAATTAATTTCAAGTAACAGGAGGTGGTCTAAATTTTACCGCAGCGTTACTTCCGAAGCGTAACAAATATACTTTATGTCAAAAATTATGATAGATTGTTACAAACGTTCGCCCACTTTTTTCCCCCACAAGATGAAAAAAAATTAACGAAATTCCATCGGGAACGCGAAGGCATTATGTGGCGAAATTTTATAACCTATATTTTCACTACGATTAAATTATTCGTCGACGACCGTTTGCGTTTGATGTTGACGTTGAATTCTTAAAGAATATTAAAATTCGCTAACTTTTGTCTAAACGATTAGTCCATTTGTCTGTGAAATTTCACTATGTCCACCTACATTTCGTAATCGTTGATAAAAATCATTATAGCGAGACACCTGCTTCTCGATGAATTATAATTAATTTCGGTTTCCGCGTAATTTGTCATTCATTTCTCGCTCGCAGTGAAATGATTTCTCTTGTACTTGACAAATATCATAGCTAAATGAATATTTCGTCGTCTTGATGCAAAAATTGGTAATTTGAAGATGGTTCGTGGAGCATGTGGTAGGTGGTGGTTGCAGATGAAGGAGCTTTTGACGAACACCTGAAAAGCTCTCTTGACAGTTTCAATTTATTACAATCTTGGCTGGATTTTTATTGTTATGGTTTTAAATCAAATTAGGAGTTTTTAAGTACGTACTTGGTTTTAGTCGTTTATTGTGAATTTTTTCCATTTGTGATTAACGTGTTTGTTTGGGTTTGAAAATTAACAAGCGATGGAGCTTCGCGGATTGATATTTTGATACTTCGGGGTCGAAATATGGAATTGAAAATTGAAATTAAAATTATTTAGTCGAAATAGCGAACTTGGAAATTGTAACTAAAATATTGAAATCAAAATATCCAAATTGAAATGAAAAAATCGAAATTGAAGCATAAAAGCTCTATAACCGAAACACCGAAATCGAAATATTAAAATAAAAACATCGAAATATTGAAATTGAAACATTGAAATCGGAGTATCGAAATCAAAACATCGAAATCGACATTCTGAAGTTGAAGCATTGAAATCGAAATATCGAAATTAAAATATCGAAATCGAAACATTGAAATTGACATTTTAAAGTGGAAACATTGAAATTGAAATATCAAAATCGAAACATCAAAATCAAAATATCGTAATCAAAACATCGAAATCGACATTCGAAGTCGAAACATCGAAATTGAAATATTAAAATTGAAATATCAAAATCAAAATATCGATATCAGAACATTGAAATCAAACTATCGAAATCAAAACAACGAAATCGAAATATCGAAATTGAAATATTAAAATCGAAACACCAAAATCGAAATATCGAAATCGAAACATCGAAATTGACATTCCAAAGTCGAAACATTGAAATTGAAATATCAAAATCGAAACATCAAAATCAAAATATCGTAATCAAAACATCGAAATCGACATTCGAAGTCGAAACATCGAAATCGAAATATTAAAATTGAAATATCAAAATCGACATATCGATATCAGAACATTGAAATCGAAATATCAAAATCAAAACAACGAAATCGAAATATCGAAATTGAAATATTAAAATCGAAACACCAAAATCGAAATATCGAAATCGAAACATCGAAATTGACATTCCAAAGTCGAAACATTGAAATTGAAATATCAAAATCGGAACATTGAAATCAAAATATCAAAATTGAAATATTAAAATTAAGATATCAAAATCGAAACATCGATATCAATGCATCAAAATCGAAATATCGAAATCGACATTCCGAAGTCGAAACGTCGAAATCGAAATAATAAAATTGAAATATCAAAATCAATGCATCGAAATCGAAATATCATAATAAAAACATCAAAATTGACCTATCGATATCGGAACATTGAAATCAAAATATCGAAATTGAAATATCAAAATCGAAATATTAAAATCGGAATATCAAAATCAAAACATCGAAATCAAAATATTAAAATTGAAATATCAAAACTGAAATATGAAACCAATGTGTCAAAATCGAAATATCAAAATCAAAACATCAAAATCGAAATATCGAAATCGAAACTTCAAAATCGGAATATTGAAATCGAAACATCGAAATATAGAAATTGAAACGTCAAAATCGAAGTATTAAAATCGAAATAACGAAATTTCAAAATTATAACATTATAATTGAAACATTAAAGTCGAAATATTGAATCGAATTAAAATATCAAAATCGAAACATGAAGTTAAAACAAAACTAAAATCTCCAAATCTATAATTACGTAGACGGTGAAAATATCGTATTTGAAAATTGAAACATCAAATATAAAATATCAAAATTAAAATATCCGTAGAAATTGAGATAGGGATAAGAATATCGAGCTCAAATATGCCAGTCGAAGTATAAAAAATAAATTGAAATACCGATTTTCATAACTAAAATGCACAAATCAAAGTAATGAGAAATATTGAAATCCATGTAATTTTAGTGAAAAAAAGTAAACATACGAATATTCACGAATCATCCCGAAGTTTCCCGAGCTATACATACAATGCATTTAATCAGTATTTCACCTCGATGAGTCCACGAGTATAGTAGTACAATCGCGTGTTTAATTTTTCACAAATAAATGTCAACGAACCAAATTGAATATAAATGAAGTGAACATAATTTCCACTTCTTTAGCTCCATTGTTTACTCATTTACTTTTTAAAAGGCCACAAATTTACAATGAATTCTATTCGGTGTTTACGTTAATTCAATCAATAACACGGTTCCGAGCTCCATCACGAATCAAAACCAATCTCGCGTCGACAAATAATCAATAAATCTTTATTTCCAATAAAAATAATCGTTAAAGCAACAGGTCATATCATAAGAAAAATATTTAGTATCAATTTTTGAAAATATTTACACAAAACAGACAAACCATTTGATGAGAATATAAAAAATGAATACTACTCGTAACTCGTACTTAAAAAAAAAACATACGATGTGGAGTATTTTTTACGCAGACGAAACGGCTGTAATAACAACGTATAATTTTTATCATTATTTTACGATATCGCTATTACTCGATTGGCGCATTTTATGAGCACTTAATCCGTTCGCATTGAAAATTCAACGAATCGCGAGGCTCTTCTAACCAAAGCATTACTTTAATTTACAACCGACGGTATAAAATAACGTCGCGTTTATTGTATACATAACGACGAGAGAAAGAGTACTCGGTTTGGTAACATATCACGTAATTATTTACTCAAACATGGCAAAAATTTATGCAAGCTTGAACGACGAGCCAAATTATACTTGAAAATAGAGCCGTTCTTTGACACGTAAGCTGTCGAACTTTGAAAGCACATTATGTACTATAATATACCACCAATCTACGCCTATATCGTTACTACGACACCACGATGGAAATCTTTTTTTAAATATGTTGTTGTTGGCAAAAAGTAAAAACGAATTTTCAAATATATAAATACACGTAGAAAAGCGTATTAAAAAAAATGTAAAGTAAAACGTATTCTTTGATAGGTTCAGAATAGATAAATTGTATACGTTGCTCGAATGTGTTTGAAATTGGATTAGCTCGCGCGTATATGATTTCAGGAAGTCGTTTTTCCACATCTTGTTACCGTAGATAAGACTATAACATTTTTCTTCACTCATCAACGGATTTTTTCAGGATTACAAAACGACGAGCAGAAAAGCGAGATTAAAAAATAACACGAAGAGCGGGGGGATGACGATGAGGCGAAATGTCGCAAATTTAATCGCATTCATAACCAATTACTTTGAAAACACGTTGACCCGAAGCTAAAGCTAGATCGTTTCAAAAATTAACCACGCGGTAATCCGTCCAAAACCGTAAAATAAATAACCGATCGAATAACAAACAACGTCGCCGATCGAAAGCCGCCTTTTGAAAGGGCACGGGCTCGCGGCGATGTAACTTTTTCTACCTTTCTCGCGAATTTATGCGATTTTAAAAACCACGCGGATCCGGCCTTTTCGTCTAATCTGTCTTTATACGTCTTGTCAACTCACGTTTCATTTCGCCCTTTGTGGGTTTACCCAATGAAAACATATGTATACGTGGAAACTTAGTACGTATCAAGTTTAATCTCGAGCTTCTTTATTCCCGAATACACGCAGTGGAAAAAAACCGTGTTGAAAAGAATAGCCCCGCAACAGGAGCGCGTAACGTGGAACGAAAAGAATAAAAAATATATATAAATTACCTACCGCGAATTTCGACCTTATCTGAAATTATAATCGGTCTCTTTTAGTTCACAAATATTTTTCTAGGCGCCTTTAAAAGCTTCTGGCAACTTGTCGTTCGGATAGAATGTCGTGTAGTAGAAAATTGCCCATTTTTCTTATAGCTGATGTTTTTATTTTATGTAAAGGGAAGTAAAAAACTACCAAGTTTTAAACGAGTTCTTAAAATAAAACCTCGTCTCGTATGTTCGTTCGGTAAATAACAAAAGGCATAGAAAAACGCATTTAGAAACGTATTTTCGCCCGTTTCGACATCTTAATTCGAATAACAATGTAGGATGCATATCGGTGTAGCGCGAGAAGCGTTACATAAATCGTAACACTTTGTTTTTTTCTTATACACTGGTACTTTTAAATCACATTTACCCTTAAGAGTTCCAACATTACTTGTACAAATCACATTTTTATTTATAGCATTTTAAATAAAATACCAACTCGGTGTTCCAACGCGTAGCCCGTTCGGCCATCATTTCTATACCTTTTTCAATGCAAATGTATACGTTACTTATGTACTCCAAAAGTAAAAAGCATATAAACAAAATCGAAACATTTGAAAGTAAAATAAACTCCATTTCGTTTCAACACATTGTCTTTATTGTGAATAGTTCAAAAACATATTTCAATAGCATAGGTAGGAGGTACTAGGTACCTATCTTATCCAGCATTTATGTTGAACTCATGTAAACCGTACCCTCTAAGATATGTATTTTCATTACGCTACATTAGCTATATAAAATAATAATCTCTAACACGAGATCCATTGTCGAGATATTTGCGGATTATTCAAATGAAACTGTTATTACCAAAAATTTTTGCCACCGTTGTGCCATCGATAAGGGAGGATTATGGCTTTAAAGAACAACCGCTGCGCGAGCATCTCCTACTGGGTCGAAGTTGTATCATAATGAGCTTTCAACCTGTAGCGATAACTTGTTACTTCTTGCAATGAATAGACTAACTCGGTGTAATTGTTCTTGGATTAATTTCGTGGAAGGAGTAGTTTTAATGAAATCAATGCGAAGAGGCGGGAGTGGCAGTAAAAAAGTCTGAAAAATTTGCTTAAAATTACACAAAGTTGTCAAAATGTTGTTAAAATCATTCAAAGTTATTCAGTATTTGTTCAAAATTGCAGAAAAGTTTTACAAAACGACTAAATTGATGAAAAATTCGCTTAAAATTGATTAAAATTGCTTAAAATTGCGCAAAGTTATCAAAATGTTGTTAAAATCATCCAAAGTTGTTCAGTATTTGTTCAAAATTGCAGAAAAGTTTTACAAAACGACTAAATCGATGAAAAATTTGATTAAAATTCCACAAAAATTGACAGAATGAAATTCAAATGGTTTAAAATTGATTAAAATTGCTTAAAATTGCAGAGTTGCCAAAATGTTGTTAAAATCATCCAAAGTTATTCAGTATTTGTTCAAAATTGCAGAAAAGTTTTACAAAACGACTAAATCGATGAAAAATTTGATTAAAATTCCACAAAAATTGACAGAATGAAATTCAAATGGTTTAAAATTGATTAAAATTGCTTAAAATTGCAGAGTTGCCAAAATGTTGTTAAAATCATCCAAAGTTGTTCAGTATTTGTTCAAAATTGCAGAAAGGTTTTACAAAACGACTAAACTGATGAAAAATTCGCTTAAAATTGATTAAAATTGCTTAAAATTGCACAAAGTTATCAAAATGTTGTTAAAATCATCCAAAGTTATTCAGTATTTGTTCAAAATTGCAGAAAAGTTTTACAAAACGACTAAATTGATGAAAAATTCGCTTAAAATTGATTAAAATTGCTTAAAATTGCACAAAGTTATCAAAATGTTGTTAAAATCATCCAAAGTTATTCAGTATTTGTTCAAAATTGCAGAAAAGTTTTACAAAAC